>VAHH01000503.1:0-28744 GCA_013357305.1 Radopholus similis | reverse complement strand
GAAGGCAGATTTTGGCATTGACAGAGAGTTATGAAGTGCGAAACTTCTTCTTCTTTTGAGGCATCGAAAACTCATAAAATCGATAAAATCTTAAACGCTCAGATTCCAATTTCAACAAATCCCTGTTGCAGAAAATATATAAAAAGCGGTGCAGAATTTGATCAATTTCACTTGCCAATGGATTAGTAAAAATCGGCTCAATTCACGTGAATATGATATTTGAAAAAAGTTAGTAGTATCTGTCTGCTCCACGATTTTTGAGGTGTTTGACGTCCCCACTCAGACAGATGTCACGAAGCAAGTGGCCTTTTGCGAAAAAGGACGTGCCACTGCATTTGTACACGACACTATTAAAACTTTCCGCTCCTGCGAACAACAAGTGCACATTTTCGAAAACCACTTTCCCCCATCATTTGCTAATAATGATGGACGTGTGAGGAACTGCTCTGCCTTTCATTAATTGAGAAGAGCTCCATTTTTACATTCAAAAATTGAAAATATTTACTTCGTGATAAATGCGGTGAGGCAAGCCACCAGATCCCTGTGTTTAGAGTCCAACTCTTCTGAGTTAGTTAGAGGTTAAAATTTGGGGTTAGGTAGTTTATTTTTTATTTTTTTTAAGTGAATAAGGTTTTTTAATTTAATAAGTTTTATTTTTGAATTAATTATTTTTTAATTAAAATTAATTCTTTGGTTTTATTATTTTTTTTATTCTTATTTTCTGTCTACCGTCGTTCAGAATGTGCAAATGAAAAAAGTGAACATTTGATTGAATCAAGCGAACAGGGACCGAAGAACTGATCGGTCCAGACCGCTCAGCTGATCAATCCTGTTCACTCTTTGCAATTAATTGTAACTTGTAGTCTCGACAAAACCCCAACCGTCTGAATACATTCTTGATCAGATCAGATCAGATCAGATCGGTTCATCGGTGTTGATCGCTTGAACCAAATAAACATCGCCTTCTTTTGTACTCTTTGACTCTTTGTCTTTGACACGTTTCATTCGTCAGCCAGGCCAACAGGCCACGCGCATACAAAATCGACAGAGCACAATTCTCGGACGGCTCCAATGGCGTGTCGAATGCCAAAGCAAAAAGGGCAAATTTCCCCAGAAATTCTGGGAAAGAACCGAATCAAATGACACACACAATTCTTCTTGGGGACAGCACTCACACGATTCTCTTTTCTGAAACCGAAAAATTTCACATTTGGCAATTTTCCGGGAACCAAAGAGAGTGCGAGAAAAAACAAATTTTCACATCAATTTTAAACAAAATTCAAATTTAAGGAATGAAATAAACACTTTTTTATAAAATTTAAGACGAAAAGAAATCCGTTTTTTAACACATTCGCCATAATTTTTGGCTGAACATTTTGATTTTTCATTTAGACTTTCAAATTGTTGATTTTGAAATGGTTACAAAGTGACAATTGGAAGGGAACTCGACCCCCAAATCGGCTCCAAAAATGAGATGATTTATTAGTTTTTGATTGTTTTGAATTTTAAACAGACTTTATTTCGTTTTAAATAGCCAAAAAGATGACCTTTCGAATGCCAACAAAAATTTCAATTTTATTGAATTTGTTCAAGACGGGACCGAATTGAATTTTAATTTTAAGCGCCAAGAATCAGCCAACCTTTCAGTGCTTTTTTAGCGATGCAGGGGCCCCTGTTCATTTTTGCGTTGGGCGCCATTGAGTTGTGCGTCCAGTTGGTGGGCATTCCCGCCTCCCTGGTCAATCTGCTGCTGATCGGACGCACTCCGCTCATCCACCCCAACCTGAAGGGCATCCTGCTCTTCGAGAGCACCTCCATTTTGATGGTACTTATACATTTGGATTATCAACATTTCACAATAATCTCGTCAAAAATAGACATTTTAAATAAAATAATTTTTAATTATTATTCTCGAAAATTTTAACAATTAAATAGATAATTAGTAATTGTGTAATTTTCAATTGCAAAAAGAATTATTTGATGTAGTAATAATCTAATAATTAACAATTAATTAATGTGTTTATAAAAATAATATTTAATAAATAATTTTCAAAATTTTGTTTCACGAAAATGTCAACGCAATTAAGCAATTATCATTTAAAATTTAAATATCAATTATGATGCCTTTGTAAAATTAACTTTTTTAATTCATTTTTTTAAACAAACTCTATTCTCTATCTTCGCATTTTAACTTGCCAGAGAGGCTTCTGCCGGCTCGCAGTGTGCTCGCTGAAATTCGCTTTGGGCGACGCGACGCTCAGCGAGTCCTTCCAGCCGTGGTTCTTCGCGCTCTCGCTGAGCGTCTACTGCCGCAACTTTGTGGCGCACGTGCTCATCGTTGAGCGCGTGATGGCCACCCTGCTGGCGGACACCTACCAGCTGCACCAGCGCCGCTGGTTCGGCCTTCTGTGGGGCCCGGCGGTGGTAACCTAATTCCAATTATGCAATTATTCTTTAGGCACAAATGTGACAGGCATTGGCTTTCAAAATGCGTGCCAATTTTTCTTCCCACAAATTTAACAATAAGAATTTTAAAAATTTGAACAATAAGAATTTTAAAAATTTGATGAAGAAAAAAGTTTATCATTTTTTTTAATTCAACAAATTGTATATATTGATCGCTTCATTAGTTTTAGTAGCGATTTTGTGACATGTCAAAGTTGGCAAAACCGTGGATAAGGTGTAACCAAGTGGGCTATTTTGGCTTAAAGCCTAGGCAAGCTTATGCTTAAGCTTATGTCTAAGCCTAAAATGTGGTTCTATTTGTGGCAAAAAAGTGATAATTTGTGGGAACGAAATATTTGTGGGAAAAAGATGCCGAATTTGTATGAGATTTTAGCGCGTCAAAATTTGTGGGAAAAAAGTGATAATTTGTGGGAGAAAAAATGTTATGCGTTTCAAAATTCCGTTTTCATGAATCTGGCAGCATTGGTTTTTCAATCAAAATTCCGTCTTTTCTATAAATACTTTCGAACTTGGTCAAGTTCAAGACGTTCAAATTAATCAGAGGAATCAGGCCTATAACCTTAGATAAGGGGCCTAAAATTTTTACCAAGTTATGGCCAAAAAATCTGAAAAAGCGTCATAATTTTTGGCCATAACTTTGCCAAAGGTGGACCAATCGAAAATCACTTACTAATTTAGCCATTTTAAAATTGTTTACCAAAGAAACCGATTTAAGTTAAGTCTCGAGATTTCGAGATTAAGTGGGCTATTATATGTTCGGACTGAAAGTTTAAATCTTTGTTCACTTTTAAAGAAGACGATAGAAAATGATTTTTGTGTTGAGGCCAGAAGCCATTTTGAATCCGCCGCACAGGTGGGACTGGCCCTCTACAACGTGCTCTCGTCAGGTTCCGCGGGAAATTCCTCGCTGGGCAGTCTGATTGTCAGCGCACTTTTGCTCATTCTGGGCATTCTGGAGATTTCAGTAGGACATTCATGGAATTCATTTTAGCCGATTATTTGAGCAGGTTTTCTGCTGGCTGTCCAACTACAACGCGAAGACGTACCAACAACAGAAGCCGTCCAAAAATGCGCATTCACTCGCCAAACGGTACCAGGTGAGTTGTACATTATTAATTCATTCATTAATCATCCGTTTTCAAATCCGATGTGATCAATGATCACTGATCACCTTTGTTGATCAGCACACTGATGTTCAAATATGATTGGTCAAAGGCAATATCTTTTTGATCACTTTTGTGAAATTATCAATAATCAGATTAGTCCAGATCAGAACAGACCACTGCACGAAGGGTTCTAATTCTAAGCCAACCTCAGTTTTAGGATTCTTCACATCTTTTAGAGCCCCAATATCCAATATGGTCTGGGGATACAAAAGTTTGATTGGACCTTCAAGCTTTTAATCAGTCCTTGGCTTTTTGATGGTTCAAGAAAACCCTCAGTTTCCGTGCATAAATCTAAATTTTTTAAAAATTGCTTTTTTACTTTAGCATCTGATGTCAATAAAATTGATTGCAAAAATAAATGATACTTCTTCACTCCTTATCAATCAAAAATTTTGCTCATTTAGGTCCCATCCGCAATGTGTTTCTGCCAAACATAAATTGCCCATTCAAAGTGGGCCTTCACCATGTAAATTTTGTTTTATGGTTCAGTTGACTGAGAACATTCGAATTGGCCGCCAACTGGTGCCCACACTGTGTCTGCACGTCTGGATGGTGTTCGGCACACTGAGCGGCTGCGCATGGGGCTACTTTGGGCTGGACAATTTCTACCACTTTTATGCCTGCTCGTTGTGCAACGCGACCATTTGTGGAGCAGCGATTGAAATCACAATGATCTGGTGGGTATGGATGGACCGACCAAAACAAATTCGGGTCTGGACCAAAAAAAATATCCTATCTCTGGAGGTAAATGGGCACTCATCACATGACAACATGACGACAACTGGCTGACTATCTGACATCCATCAAAAAATCAGATTTTAATTTTTAACAATTCATCACAGGTTTTCGCTTCCAAAGTATGGAGTATTTGATTTTTAATTTACTCCTCGAATGACACTTTTTCCATCTGAAATGAGAGGAGCTTTCAAACTTGGCGAATCGGACAACGAGACCGTTAAGGGCTTAAGGGAAGATAAATTGTTGGTCACTCTTGACGAAGTTTCGCACTTCATAACTTTCTGACAATGCCAAAATCTGCCTACTTATTATAATTTGGGGTACAATCAATTCAGCTCAACAAAACGGGTCGTTTAATTGTCAATCTGAACGCACTCCAACCCCCAAGGCCAAAAACTAAAATATTCTGTTCAAGAGCCGAGATATCAGTGGTCATGTGTAGGATCTGCTTTGCAGGTGCCATCCATTTCTGCGGAGAGAGCTGGTCAGCCGCTTCCAAAGGGCGCTTGCCGTCTTGTGCCCCAGCAATCGCGTCGGCGACACCCAAGCGCAGCCAAACCAACTGGTCCTCAAAGACATCATCAATGGCCGCAATCTGGCGGCGAACAGCAATGGGCAGGAGGAACATTTTGAGATGCTGAAGAAATGCTGGGAAGGCTGATCCAGGCACAGAAAACCGAAAACAAACTGATTTGGCAATTATATTTTTAATAGAATTGTTTGTGATTATGATTGTGCGCATTTAGTAACTGTTCTTGATTTGCCCAGATTTGGCTTGATCTGGGCTCACTTGGCCTAAGATCTGTTGATCCGAACAACTAGCTTTGATATTTTGATGAAACTCGTATTAAATTTGGAATGATGGATGCATGGATTTGAGCATTTGGGGAAGAAGACAGAGCAAAACTGCACATAAGTTCATTGAATTGATTGAGACTTTGAGATTTGAGACCATTGCCCCAGGTCAAAGGTCAGCCTGCAGAACAGAGCTACCAACTTTTACTATACCAACTACCAAGTGCCCACATTTTCCCCTTCATTCAACACATTTTATTCTCAATCTGAACGTCTCAATGTCTCTTAAAGATAAAGACCCAATCAATAGCAATAACATGTCTCCATTTCCAGTGTCTTCTCAACTCGTGGTCAATCCCCAGTTCTGCACACCCACATCACTGGACGAACGTTTCAGTGCCAGGGTGTTTATGTTTAGGGTTTAGGGGGCACTAAGAATTGTGAATCGGAGATGTCATTGGAGGGATCAAAGTGTGCTCTATCCATTTGCCCCTTCACCTCCCCGGCTGGCCCAGCATTAGCAAAGTTAGAGCCAAATGTTTGGAAAAATCGGGCAATTTCCTCCCCTTTTTGGCCATAACCTGTTCAAACTTGGACCAATCAATTTGGAGGCTGTACTTTAGTGAACGCCCTGCGCATAGATTTTGTCATATGTCTGATTTTTCATCAAGTACTTGATTTTTGTACTCGTGTTATAGCTCATTCGACGCGTCTCGACGAGCTGAGTCGAATGGTACCAAAATCTTGCTGATCCGATCGGTTTAAAGTTATGACTTGTCAAAACTTCAGTGGGGCCCGCAAGTCATGAAATTTGGGTACAAGTGCAGTTTCCCCCCCCCCCCCTGACGGGCAGCGAGCGCTCGCTGCCCCCTCCCCTCTCTCTCTTCTTTATCACACTTGCCGAGCTTCCTTCCCTACTTTTCCTTGTCCGAGCGACAGGAGGGAGAGAGAAACGCTAGCGACGACGCGGCTTCGAGCGACAAGAGGAAGATAGGAAGGGAGAAAGGGGGCAGCGAGCGCTCGCTGCTCGTCAGGGGGGGGGGGGAAACTGCACTATACCGAAATTTGACATGTCATAACTTTGTCCAGATTGGTCGGATCGACCTGATTTTGGTGTCATTCGACTCAGCTCGTCGAGACGCGTCGAATGAGCTATAAATGAGTACAAAAATCAAGTACTTGATGAAAAATCAGACATATGACAAAATCTATGATTTTTCGTTTAAAAACCAATTTCCGCAAATTTTCTCGGTCCGCATTATCGTTTAAAAGTGTTCCGGAGTCAAACGGATGCTTCTAAGCATACTGTTGGCGCAGGGCGTTCACTAAAGTAAGTATATCCAATTTGGACTTGGCACCATTTTTTAGAGCTTCAATATTCAGCATTGAAACCTTTATTCTCCAACGCTCATTGGACGCAATACGGACTCTTCTGTGGGAAACAAGAACTGGTGCAAAACGCAAAACAAAATCGCAAAGTTAGTTCAGATCCGTTGCAATTTACATAAACTTCTTTTTTGATTTTCCTATTTAGGTTCGACTTCACGTGGACTATCGAAAATTTTTCATTTTGTTCACAAGAATTGGGCACGTTTATGCGGAGTTTCACATTCAAGTTTGCCACAAACAAAATATTCCGAAACTGTAATAATGAATTCAAGGGATGACGAACAGCGCATCAATTGTTGTTTGGATTTGTATCCGAAGGGAGCCCGAACAGAGTCAAAAGACTATTTGGCACTTTAACTTCGTTTGCTGCCCAACCAAACGACGGAACCAGTCAGTGCCAAGTTCAAATTGTGCTTCCTGAAAGCGAACGGCGAGCAAACCAATGTGAAGGGACCAGATGCAGAAGCGGACAAATTTGAGCACCCCCACTGGTCTTGGGGATACCCCAAATTCATCGGACGCGACTTTTTGCTTGACCCGCAAAACCGACTTTTGCAAAATGACCGGCTGACAATATTCTGCGAAGTCTCTATTGTTGTTGAGCCGGTAAATCATAATTTGAAATTGTTGAAGCCCATAAATTCCAGGTAAATTTGAGTTCGCAGATTGAGACTCCAGTACCTCAAAGTCGCCTGGAAAATGATATGGGCGCACTTCTGGAGGGCAGCTCCTTCTCGGATTGTGTGCTCTGTTCAGGCGACGGCAAAGAGTTCCAGGTCTATCGCAATTTTAAACTCTATAAAAGAGAGTGAATTCCTAATTGCCTATAAGTGCAGGTCCACAAGGGTGTGCTGGCCTGTCGTTCGCCAGTCTTCGCGGCCATGTTCGAACATGCAATGGAAGAGAAGCGCACCAACAAAGTCAACATTCCGGACATCTCCGCCCCAGTTCTGGGCCAACTGCTCCACTTCCTGTACACCGGATGTGCGCCCAAACTGTTGGCGGAGCAGGACATGGCCCAGGGATTGTTGGTGGCTGCGGACAAATACCAACTGGACCGACTCAAAGCCATCTGTGAGCAGCAGCTCTCCAAGGGACTGAACAAGGACAATGTGTGCACTGTGTTGGTGCTGGCCGATCTGCACAATGCCGGGCACTTGAAGAAACGTGCGATCGAGTACATCAAGCTACACGCGGACGAAGTCAGTCAATGTGATGCTGCTTGTTACTTCTGGACTAAACATTTTTTATTCGTTTTGGAACATGACAGAATTGAAAATGACAATCAGAACTCGGCCTCTGAAATTTTGGGAGCCTTCTTAATTTATTCCCAATGAGTTTAATAGCCAACAATGGTGGCTATTTTCCAGAAAAAAAGGCCATTCAAATTGACTAATAAATCCTTGATGGTCAATAGATTTTGCCATTTCCAGGTGGTGGAGAGTGAGGGCTGGCGCACATTGGTCGCCTCGAATCCGGAGCTGCTCAAGCTGGTGCTCAAGTCCAAGGGCCAATTGTTTTTACTTTAAAATTAATTCTGTCCAAATTCAGCACCAAACACAGCGAACCAGATTCAACCCAAACGGGAGATCCATCCAGCCAGCGGTGCTCAATTCTCTGAGAATGGGCTAAAAATATCCAATTAATTGCATTTTTTCATTTCTTTGGAAATTAAACTAGGCTTAAGTTATTGGTTCTTGTCAACCCTTTTTTTGCAAATGGCATAAATGCAGTCATCACGTCATCAGTTATTTTTGCAGAAAAATCTATCCAAATTTAAACTTGTATTCTGAATTGATCTCACCTTTTTGTTGATCTGAATTGATCTGTGTGGCTTTGGTCTGATAAGTGATAACACCCATCATGTACTTTTCGTTTATTCTACAAACTTTCAACTTTTGGGTTTCCTAGGACTATATCCATTTTCAGTATTTTCCGAGGCAAAGGCGACGATGAGCAAAAGACTGTTGTTATTGAGAGTCTGTTCTCTGTTTGCGCAAAGAGAAAAGTTTCGGCCTAAGACAACTGGTATTGGGGAAAAGGACATGGCCAATCCAAAATGGCATCTGAAATTTAAAAGAGCACCTGCAACGGCTGTCAAATCATGTAAAAACTTGCCATTTGCGCAAACAGACTCCCCCAATGTTTTACTCATATTCCGTCTGAATGATGGCCTTACCTATTTCTTATTTGCATCAAATAATTAGCAACTCTCCCGATTCTCGAGTGCGCATGTGACACCTGTTCAGTATTCCTCCATTCCGTATGGCGCAAACAGATTCCATCCCCTCTAGAGACCTAGTCAATATAAATATAAATGCCTTCTCCGCTGTCGGTTCTCGGTTGATAAACTTGATAATATAATAAGGTAAAAACTGACTTTACAAATTTACGCAAAATACACATTCTTTCGCCAAAATGGACGTCCGCACTGTGTACTCTGTGAACTCGTTGGTTTCCTGTGTTCTGGCGATGTTCCTGAATTTGGTGTTGCTGTGGCTGGTGCTGAAGAGGGCCCCCAAGGAGATGCAGGTGTACAGCCGCATCCTCATCCAGACCATCCTCGTCGACATTGTGCTCGCAATACTCATGGAACTGACTCAGCCGGTCAAAAACTGTCCAGCTACAGATTTCATACAGCCTTTGGCCAACATTTTGCAGATCGTTTTCATGAATGACGGATGGACCATAATAACCTCCAATGGGCTATTTCAAACAGTCGAACCGCCTATTTTGCGCTTCCTCATTTTCATGACGTGGCTCTTCTTCTATTTTTTCTCCATATTTGGACTGGCCGTCCAATTCGTCTACCGTTACCTAGTTTTGGCCAAAAACGCGCACATTTCGATGCCTCGCTACTTGGCGATACTCAACCTAATCGGGAGACGCAATGAACGCCCCCCAACTCGTTACAGGACAACTCGTTACGCCCAACTCGTTACAGCCTACGTGTAGCTAAGTGGGCTTTTTTAGCTTAAGCCAAGGCAAGCTTAGCTTAGCTTAAGCGTAACGAGTTGGGCGTAACGAGGTCAAATATTCGGAAACTGTAATGATTCATTCCAGTGCCAATCCGGATGACGAAAAACACACCAAATGGTTATTGCAGCTGTTCCCGAATGGCAAATTCGAAGAAGCAAAGGACGACGTGTCACTTTTCCTGGCACAACAAAACGACGCGCCACTAGTCAATGCCAAGTTCAAATTTTGTCTCCTGAAAGCGAACGGCGAGCAAACCAATGAGATGAAATCGCTGAAAGTGCGCAAATTTGAGCAAGGCAAAGGAGGGGATTCCCCAAATTCATTCGACGCGACTATTTGCTCGATGAGCAAAACGGACTGTTGCTGGATGACCGGCTCTCAATATTCTGCGAAGTGTCCATGGTCGTTGAGACGGTAAACCATAATTTGAAATAGTGTAATAAAACCCATAATTTTCCAGGTAAATGTGAACTCTGAGTCTCCAGTTCCTCAATTTCGTTTGTCAACTGATATGGGAACACTTCTGGAGGAGAGCTCCTTCTCGGATTGTGTGCTCTGCTCTAAAGACGGCAAGGAGTTTAAGGTATATCGGCTAAACTCTATAAGAGGATGAATTCATAATTGCCTATAAGTGCAGGTCCACAAGAATGTGCTGGCCTGTCGTTCTCCAGTGTTCGCGGCCATGTTTGGCCATGACACCGAGGAGAAGCAAACTGGCAGAGTCAACTGCGAGCATCAACTCTCCATCGGGCTTACCAAGGAGAATGTCTGCGAAATGTTGGCACTGGCAGACCTTCACTCAGCCGAACATTTGAAGTCGCGGGCAATCGAATATATCAACAGGCATGCGGAGGAGGTAATAAATAATAATCCAAAAAATCAATTACCAAATCCACGTGAAAATAGAAATTATTTAATTGTTTATTGCTTCAATTGCAGGTGACTGAAACCGAAGGCTGGCCCACATTGGTCTCTTCGCGTCCAGAGCTGCTCAAGCAAGTGCTCAAACTGAAAGGTGAGTTGTGTGTGAGAACTGTGTGCTCTAATCCAAATCTAGCATTGGCCCTCCAACGACCAGCGCCTTCGCCAAAAATTTCTGCGAGCCACCAACCTCAGCCACCATCAAACAATACTAGTATTAGGCCGAGACAGCGGTGCTCAATGTGCTCAATTTTATGATGAAAGATCCATTTTTTATCGCACTTTTTCTATTTCTTTGGACCTATTTCATTAATAAATGTTGTGCTCAATTGCAAAACAAACAGTGCTCTTCATAATCTAAACATTTGTTTGGTCGGTTGAGCTTTGAGTCCAAAAGGCGAAAACAGCCCAAACGGCAATTCTTTCTTGGCCCAGTTGTTTTTTGACTTGGAGACTAGAAAATTAATTCTGCCCAAATTCAGCACCAAACACGGCGAACCAAACTCAACCCAAACGGGAGACGCCACCCAGCCAGTGGTGCTCAATTCTCTGATTCATCTGGGGGAATGGACGCGCGCTTCTCACAATTGGTTGTTCCATCGATGTCCGTTGTTAATTTGGGATTTTGTGCTGCGGCAATCGCAAAGATGAAGAGTGAATGATGGATGCATGGATTTGGATTTGGGTGGGGAAGAAGACAGCAAAAAATGCACACAAGTTCATTGAATTGATTGAGACCATTGCCCCAGGTCAGTCATCCTGCAGAAAGAGTCACCAACTTTTGCTATACCAAGTGCCCACATTTTCCCATTCATTCAGCGCACCTTTATTCTCAATCTGAACGTCTCGATGTCTCAAAGACACAGTCAATAGCAATAACATGTCTCCATTTCCAGTGTCTTCTCAACTCGTGGTCAATCCCCAGTTCTGCACACCCACATCACTGGACTAACGTTTCAATGCCAGGGTGTTTACTGTTTAGGGGCCACTAAGAATTGTGAATCGGATGTCATTGGAAGGTTCAAAGTGTGCTCTATCCATTTGCCTCTATAGCTCCTCGGCTGGCTCAGCATTAGCAAAGTTAGAGCCAAATGTTTGGAAAAATCGGGCAATTTCCTCCCCTTTATGGCCATAACCTGTTCAAACTTGGACCAATCAATTTGAACTTGGCACCATTTTTTAGAGCTTCAATATTCAGCATTGAAACCTTTATTCTTCAACGCTCATTGAACGCGACATGGACTCTTCTGAGGGAAAAGAGAACTGGTGCAAAACGCAAAACAAAATCGCAAAGTTGGTTCAGATCCGGATGCAATTTACATAAATTCATTTTTAATTTTCTTATTTAGTTTCGACTTCACGTGGACTATCGAAAAATTTTCATTTTGTTCACAAGAATTGGGCAAGTGTTTGCGGAGTTCCACATTCAGGTTTGCCAAAAAAATATTCTAAACTCCAATGATCGTTCCAGTGCAAACCAGGATGACCAGCAACAGCCCAAATGGCGTTTGGATTTGTACCCGAAGGGCTCCAAAGAAGAATCAAAGGACTATGTGGCACTTTTCCTTCTTTTGGATAAAAAAAACCAAACAACGGAACCAGTCTGTGCAAAGTTCAAATTTTGTCTCGTAAAGGCGAACGGCGAACACACGAATGTGAAGAAATCGCCGGAAGCGGTCAAATTTGAGCAAGGCAAACGAGGTTGGGGATACAATTTCATTCGACGCGACTTTCTGCTTAACCCACAAAACGGACTGTTACCAAATGACCAGCTCTCAATATTCTGCGAAGTGTCCACCATGGTCGTTGAGACGGTAAATCATAATTTGGAATTGTTGAAGCCCATAAATTCCAGGTAAATTTGAGTTCGCAGATTGAGACTCCAGTACCTCAAAGTCGCCTGGAAAATGATATGGGCGCACTTCTGGAGGGCAGCTCCTTCTCGGATTGTGTGCTCTGTTCAGGCGACGGCAAAGAGTTCCAGGTCTATCGCAATTTTAAACTCTATAAAAGAGAGTGAATTCCTAATTGCCTATAAGTGCAGGTCCACAAGGGTGTGCTGGCCTGTCGTTCGCCAGTCTTCGCGGCCATGTTCGAACATGCAATGGAAGAGAAGCGCACCAACAAAGTCAACATTCCGGACATCTCCGCCCCAGTTCTGGGCCAACTGCTCCACTTCCTGTACACCGGATGTGCGCCCAAACTGTTGGCGGAGCAAGAAATGGCCGGGGAACTGTTGGTGGCGGCAGACAAGTACCAACTGAACCGACTGAAGGCACTCTGTGAGCGGCAACTCTCCAAGGGACTGAACAAAGACAACGTTTGCGATGTGCTGGCACTGGCCGACCTTCACTCAGCCGAACATTTGAAGTCGCGTGCAATCGAATACATCAAATTTCACGAGGTCGAGGTTCGTTTCATTCCCCCAATAGTCAATAGATTTGGCCATTTCCAGGTGCTGGAGAATGAGGGCTGGCGCACATTGGTCGCCTCGAATCCGGAGCTGCTCAAGCTGGTGCTCAAGTCCAAGGGTCAATTGTCTTTAAATTTAAAATTAATTCTGCCCAAATTCAGCACCAAACACAGCGAACCAGATTCCACCCAATCGTGAGACGCCATCCAGCCAGTAGTGCTCGATTCTCTGAGAATGGGCTAAAAATATCCAATTTATTGCATTTTTTTTTATTTCTTTGGAACTTAAACTAGACTTAAGTTATTGGTTCTTGTTTACCCTTTTTTGCAAATGGCATAAAAGACATCAGTTATTTTTGTAGAAAAATCTATCCAATTTTATCTCTGCACTGGTCTATTCTGAATTGGGTTTTCTAGGACTATCCATTTTCAGTTTTTTCCGAGGCAAAGGCGACGATGTGCAAAAGACTGTTGTCTACCGATGGGAGAGTCTGTTTGCGCAAAAAGAAAAGGTGTTTTCGTTGGTTTTCTAGCGTAAGACATCTGGTATTGGGGAAAAGGACATGGCCAATCCAAAATGGCAGCTGAAATTTAAAAGAGCAGCTGCATTGGCTGTCAAATCATGAAAAAGCCCTGTCACTTTGCGCAAACAGACTCCCCAATGTTTTACTCACATTCCGTCTAAATGACGGCGTTTAATAAAATGGGGGATTCAATGTGATGTTTGCGCCAAGTGAAAGGTGGTGAAAATGCGTGGACTTGAAGTCATAAACCAAAAGGCTATTTGCATCAAATAATTTTGCCCATCACTCATTTCCCCCGCCAAAATGGACGTCCGCACTGTGCACTCGGTGAACTCATTGGTTTCTTGTGTTCTGGCGCTGTTCCTGAATTTGGTGCTGCTGTGGCTGGTGCTGAAGAGGGCCCCCAAGGAGATGCAGGTGTACAGCCGCATCCTCATCCAGACCATCCTCGTCGACATTGTGCTCGCAATACTCATGGAACTGACTCAGCCGGTCAAAAACTGTCCAGCTACAGATTTCATACAGCCTTTGGCCAACATTTTGCAGATCGTTTTCATGAATGACGGATGGACCATAATAACCTCCAATGGGCTATTTCAAACAGTCGAACCGCCTATTTTGCGCTTCCTCATTTTCATGACGTGGCTCTTCTTCTATTTTTTCTCCATATTTGGACTGGCCGTCCAATTCGTCTACCGTTACCTAGTTTTGACCAAAAACGCGCACATTTCGATGCCTCGCTACTTGGCGATGTTGTGTGTGCCCGCCATTGCCGAACTGGTCACATTCTTCGTGTGTGGCTTGTGTGGAATTCCGAAAGGCGAAGATGCAGTTGTTTCGGGGGAAAGAGCATCCAATCTGCTTGGAAATGGAGACCCCATTTACGCGGTTTTCACTGTACACACTGTAAAAATGAAATCGATTGATTCAATTTAATTTGCTCTTTTAGACAGACTTCATTTCCAATATGGCTATTGGACTTTTGTTGCTCTTGCAAATTTTCTGCTACACCGTGATCTACATTTGCGGCTACTTGGTGGTGAAATACGTGCGCGAAAACTCAAAGCTGAACCCGGCACACAAGGAGATGAACAGACAGCTGACGCTGAACCTGATCATCCAGGTTCATTGAGCACATAAAAGATAAAGAAGGCAAAATCATATGCTGGACGAATCTTGAATTGAGGAAGATGGAAAACACTTGATCTCTCAGCCATAGCTTTGTCCAAAATGATCAGATCGATCTTGAATCTGCATGCCTTGAAGCCTTGAACTCCACTAGTCGAGAGGAAATTGAAAAATTCTCCTCGACATGTAAGAGGCCATAGTAGTGGTTAACCCACAGCTTCCTTTTTTTAAATATTCGCCTAACCATGATTGCCTAGATTATAATTTGCCCATTTTCCCAAATTCAGGCCATTCTGCCCTCCTTGCTGTGCGCTGTGAACGTTTTCGAATGCATCACCACCATTTTCTTGCCGTCCAGCTTCAGCAGCTCTCTGCCAATGCAGTACGCAGAACTGTTGTCCATCGTCCCGCCGCACTGGCTGCCCCTGTTCAACCCGGTGGTCACCATGGCGGTGGTCAAGCCGTTCAGACGCACCCTGCTCTGTTGTGTGAAGACGGCGCAAACAACGGCGGTCAAGAATGTGGTGGCTGTCCCTGGGCCAAAGGCCCGAGTGCCGAAAAACGCCATTGATGGCCGACAGTTGCCACTATTTCCATTTCCAATCCAAAATGATCTATTACTGAATACGTGAATATAGATTAATTAAATAGAAATAGAAATAGAAAGTTATTAATTCTATTTTAATAATAATAATATAATAATAATTAATAATGCTTCTTAGCCCATTGATTCTTTGTTACCTTTTGACTGTTTGGTACGTTCGCAAAAAGCAATTTTAAATTTCGACTCAAATAAGAAATAACAGCCCTTTTCAGCCATCAGGAATTCACATGTCCTCTTTCTTGAAAATCTCGGGCAGTCGTCGAGGGACGGGAGAAGTCGACTTGTTTGCCAAATTGAGAACAGATGTTGAATTTGAACGCGCTAGAAGAGACAGACTCGCGAAGGTTGTGGGCAGATGGTTCAGAGAAACGACATTTCCAGTCGATAATATTTATGTAGCAGGTGAAATATCAATTATACAACTTATCATTTTAGTACCAGTGTTGGAAGTGTTGGAATTTTGATTTGACGGCGGAAGGCGGTGTCCTCGGTCATTCTTCAATCGTTCATTTCTAGTTTCTAAATTCTAATTTTAATTTGTAATTGTATTGCCTACTGCCTAGTTTACATATGTATGTATATTTAAGTAGAGATCGGAGTAACCGGGTTTTCCGTATTACGGCCGTATTGCGGCTTTTTTACGGTACGGATTTTTTCAGAAATCTGGTCCGCCGTTTTACGGCCGTATTACGGCATTTTTAAGGCTTTTGCTGGAGACGGGCGCTGTCACATGCTGCGTCGGCAATAAGGACAAGAGGACCCCGCCAAAGGTACTCACTAGACTCTGGACAGTCAAAACTCCAATTTAAATGATCATTTGGTTAAAAACTGGAAGGATCTGATTAAAGAATCAATCCATTCATTCCAATCAATCTGATCAATTCACAAATTTGTTTGAATCAACCGATCAGTTTGTTCTGAATTATCTTATCAATTATCATTAATCTACTTTGCTGATCCATTAGAGCTATGTTACCGATCCATTTGATTTAATCTTGATCAATTAATCATAATGATCTAAGCAATCCGATTGTTGGCCTTGATAGATTCATCTGAACAGTTAATCCATTCCATCGAACTTTCCGATCAAATTAATCCGTGCTTAGAATGCAAAAATCACAAATCCATTTGACCATTTTTGTTCAGAAGCTTCCGAACCAGGCGACCAGCATCCATCTGGAGGAGGACCAGCAGCAGCCGTTGAATGCGCCGTCGCCCGCCTCCAGTGGGACCTGAGAGGGCTCAGAGAGGAAAAGAAAGGAGAACCCAGAACACAACTAATAGAGAGAGTTAAATCAGAAACAATCAGACAGACCCACACACAACAGATCCCATCGCATTGTTTTGATTATTCATCTTCTCGCTTTGCTTCGCCCGTCGCTCTTTCACCCCCATCGGTCAGATCCCCTTCGATGATTTGTGTTCTCCAAAACTCCAAATTGACGAAACTGAAACCCCGTTTTGTCCCCAAAACATCCTGATATGTAATAGGAGAAAGTGCTCCCTTCTCTGATTGAGAGGCCAGACGACTTGTCTTCCTTTTCTGGAGCAGACCTGTTTTTAACATTCATATTTGTTTGTTTGTTAAATCATTTCATCCAAAAAAGCGATGATTATTGTTGGGCTCTGAGATCACAAGATCAGGTCGAAGAGATCAGAAGGGAATCTGCTTCTCCATTCCCGCTGGACTCTATGATTGAAAATTCTAGACGGTCCAGTTCACACACCATTCCGCTCTTGGTTGTTTATCGTCTGCGCTGATCAGTGATCAACCAAAATAGCCAAAACACTCCCTCTTGGTTTACAACAACATCACCAGCTGTGCGCACATTCATCAGCCTGTTCTCCTCTAATAATAAAGCTATAAATTGTTGCGAATTATTTTGGCAGTCGTCAGTCAGAAAACAATTTCCAAATCGTAGTCAAAGCAAATGCACTGCTACTCCCTTTTTTTGCTCTGCTCTCTAGTGCTGTTGTGTCTGCTGCTGGCCGACTGGGTGGCGCCAGAGGGGGGCCCCCAAGTGCTCTAAGACCGCTTCACCAGCGGCAGTCTGCTGTGGGTTTTTACGCCTACTGCCTAGCTTACATATGTATATGTAAGTGTAAGTATGTCCCTATCCCTAGCTCTAGTATGGAGTATGATAGTATGTACTAGAGATTGGTGCCGTACCGTAATACGGCCGTAAAAAGCCGTAACGGCATGCCGTAATGGAGCCGTAATACGGCCGTAAAACGGCGGACCAAATTTTCGAAAAAAGCCGTACCGTAAAAATGCCGTAAAAAAGCCGCAATACGGCCGTAATACGGAAAACCCGGTTACTCCGATCTCTAGTATGTACATAGGAACTAGGTATGCTCACTCCTGCTGCTGAGTTGGGGTCATTCCCCCACACACAACAGATCCCATCGCATTGTTTTCCGATGGTAATGTCTCCGAACAAAAGTTCCCTTGAAAAGGTGCTTTGGTTTAGAGTGGTGGTTTGGACAAATTTTGGAATCCATTGCTCTAGGGCGGTGCTTAAATAATGTCTAATGTTTTATGATTGAAAAAATATTGAACTCGGATTAAAAGGTACTTCTTTTTCTGGCCTATTTGGTTCAAACCTTCAGAAAAGACAAGCACTCGGCCTGGCGCTGTGCCGCATCGAGCTTTAATATCTTGGAATTGATTTTAACAAAAAATTGATGACGTAAATTGATCAAAACATATTTGATAAAACGGTTTAATCAAACAAACAATATCAATACAAAGATCAGTGAAAGCCGATAAGTGGACGTGCTCTCGGGCACATCACTTTGCGGGGCTCGACGGCTGACTCAGTTTGCGTTTTTTGGGAGCAGAGACCGCTAGAATGGAATGGATGTATTTGGCAAAAGTGCCGAAGATACTCACTCACCTTTGGACTTGATCACCTGCTTGAGCAGCTCTGGATGCGAAGCCACAAATGGGGCCCATTGGTCAGACTCCATCACCTAGCAAGGGAAGTTGGCGATTGGTGTGCCAAAAGCCTCTCCAACCAACCTCGTCCGGGTGCAAGTTGATGTAGAGGATGGCACGTGCCTTCAGGTGCTTCGCATTGTGGCGGTCAGCCAGGGCCAGCACAGTGCACACATTCTCTTTGGTCAGTCCCTGACAGAGTTGGCGTTCGCAGATGGCTTTGAGTCGGTCCAACTGGTACTTATCCGCAGCCACCAGCAATCCCTCGGCCATGTCCTGTTCATCCAACAGTTTGGGCTCACATGCACGGATTTTTCGAGGGTTAAAAATGATTTCCGATTTAAAATAAAGCTTAATTTTCCTAGGAGAGTGTTTTCCTCTTGTTTATGGGTTGATGTCCGAGAAAAACGAGGAATCGTACAGCCGATTTTGGTCCACTATTCACGATGCTGTTCTTCACAGATTTCCCGCTCTTGGCAATCTGAAAAAAGCGGTCTGGCATTTTGATTATGAACCCGCGGCGTACAATTCAATCAAAGAAATTTTTGGGTAAAAATTGAAAAAAAATCTTAGAATTCATGTATTTTACAGAGAAAATAGTGAAATAAAGGGCTGCTTATTCCATTATACTAAAGCTGTGTACACGAAAATTGGTGAATTCGGCTTGTCCGTTCCATATAGAGAGCGTAACAGCGAAATTCGAAAATTTCTGCGTTCGCTCTTAGGCGTTGCACTTTTGCAGCCTGACATGGTTATACCTTTTCTACGTCGCCATTTAGCCAATCCTCCTCAAATACATCCGTATGCGTACGCAATGGACAATTTCGTAAAATATTATAGGTTGGTAAATTATTAGAAAATAAAAAAGAGAAAATTGGCTACAAAGGAAAACATGGTGCGGTTGTATTGGTCTTTGGAATCAATTTGGTAATAGCGGACCAAGGACAACTAATCACGCCGAAGGTTTTCATAACGGCCTGCGCTTTAAGTTTGAACACCGCCACCCGGCGCTGGGAGAGTTTTTGCAGGCAGGATTTTTAAAAATAAAAATGGAATTTTGAAAAAAATCTGAAACACATTGCAGCACATTCAAATAATAGAAAACTCAAGTTCTCGTCGAATTCGTAACTTGCGTGATGGGCATGCATTCCCAAAAAATAGGCGTCAACAAGATATTCATATAGATGAGATGATTGCTCAGGAACAGGCCCACGTTGATGCCTATTTCACAGAAAATGGGAATAATATTGACGACGAGCACATCTTTGATTTTGTTAAACAGTTCACTCTGAATGTTGCCCAATACCTCTCAACAGATAGCGAGAGTGGCATTTAAGATTTAAGAAAATGAATCATTGTAGTATATTTACAATTTTTAGATATTATGTTAATAAAACATCGTTTTGGAATCTGATGGTCGCTGATGCCCGTTTCCCCTTCCGGTCACCATTGAATGATTGTTGGGAGGAACGTCCGTTTTTTGGGAGTAAAGGCCTCTTGGGAGGAACGGCCGTTTGGGAGTAAAGGCCGCCTACCCTGCTGAACTGCTCGAACTCGCATCGGCCATTTCCAGTCGTGAAACAGTCAGCAGAAGCGATTGCCACAAAATTGATGAATAAATTCTTAAATATTTATGCTCGAATAACGAATAGAAAAAAACATGTGCTTTTAATTACATAATTACTACATTCTAGCTGTTCAAGTCGGGCAGTATTCGCCCATTCCCAGTCCGGAATATCCACATCTCCAAATCTCCATCTGCAGTTGTAATGTAAAGGAAGGTCTTAACGTCTTAAGCGATGAGTGAATGTTGCGCGAGTTATTCAACTGCAATTTGAATCTGTCATCGGTGATCTTAATCTCCAAATGCCCTTTTTGATATGTACAACAACATTATACAGTTATGCACTCGGCTAAGAACCTGCCAAATGTTTGAAAAAAATCAAGGACTTTTGGCATTACTCGGCCCAAACTGAGCCAATCAAAGCCAAATACAATTTTGTAAAGCTTCCATATATCCATATCCATAGCTCTATCCAACACATTTAATCTCTTCAAGCTCTATTCTTTAAACGTGATACTTTTTTTCGCCCAAAATTTAGCTAATGTAAATCTTAGCTTGGCAGAGCTAAAAAATTAGCCAATGCAAACTTAGCTGAGCTAAGCCTAGTTTTAGCTTAACGTCTAGGCCTACTGACCTGATCCAAAAACTTTTTGATTAGACTAATAAACTTGGATCGGGACTTACAAAGTACTTTTACATTTTTTTGGGCGAAAAAAGGTTTTGCGATTCTTTAATGGTTCGTTGTTCTCCAATTCCCAAAATGCCCCAACATTCTCATTCCAAAATCTTAGTACTCCACTGATTTGTGCAATTGGCATCTGAAAGAGTGCCTCATTACTTTTGGCCAAAATTCAGACCTTCATATTTTTGTTCCAAAAGGCTTTTGGTACCAAAAATGCCGATGTAGGTCTGAACAAAATTTTTTACAAAAAAACAAAGAGACCTGAACCTTAGAATATTTTTGGGGGTATCTTACTACTCCAATTAATCGTTATATTTCACGTGAAACAAACTTTCGCGGAAAATTTCGATATAAAACTTTTCTTTAAAATGACGGCTTACTTTTGGACCTACCAATCTATATTTTGAGTGGGAACACCTAAAAATTGGCCAAGTAAAGGGCTCTCCAGGTTGGCTTCAAATTCCCAAAAGGGCAAATAAAAATTTCACCTGATTTTTTAGAATTAATCCCAAAAGGGCAAATAAGAATTTCACCTGATTTTTTAGAATTAATCAGATTTTCACAATTTCACATTGACATTATTTGCTGTACCGGCAGCTGCTAAATCAATTCTTCCTCATCAGTCAGTCAATCTCCACTCGCACTCTCGACTGCTGAGAACAACTATAAATTGTATTTGTTTTGCAGCACTTTTTTATTCCAGCAAATGGTGCGCAATCACTCGAGATTATCCCAATCTGCATTGTTGCCTTCACATTTGCGCCCGTTAATTCTCAATTGTTCCCATTCAGCGGTTCCACCGCCCCCCTCTTCAGCGCTTTCTTGAATTGGGCCCACTTTTGGCGCACTGCCTCCCGGTAGGGGCGCACCATGGCCAGCATGAGCAGTCCGTTGATGGAGGTGTGCGCGTAGGCGAGCACCACGAGTGCTCGCACAAATGCTGAAAGAGAAAGAAACTTTACCATTTTAAAGGTTCAAATGTATGGTATTGTGTGCTCACCAGCCATGGTTTTGTCGTTGGGAACGGCGAGACTGGTCAGTGCAATGCCATAATAGAAGATGGAGGGGACGCAAATCTGGGTGGGACATTTGATTGAATCCAAAAGCTCCGGCACTTTGACGAATAGAGCCATTCCATTTGCGTGAAACGTGAATCAATATTTGATGGTTTTGGGGTTTTAAATCGTTACAGATTTTAATAATTGTATGATCGGGATCAATCACAATTTATTGTAACAGCTTTGATCAGACATGACCTAAACTCCCCTTGTACGTTAATCTGGCAATACTTGATGAAAAAGAGGTATTTTATTTAAATCCATGATTAAACAATTTTGATCCATTGTGAACTGATTTCCCTTTGGTCACCTAGACTGTATGTCTGACATCCACCTAATTTGATCAGATCTGGATATGTATCATTCGAACTGTTCTGAGCTCTGATTCTCAGTTTGACTGAACTGTTCGGCGAA
The DNA here is from genome assembly GCA_013357305.1 of Radopholus similis. NCBI lineage: Eukaryota > Metazoa > Nematoda > Chromadorea > Rhabditida > Pratylenchidae > Radopholus > Radopholus similis. Next base: position 6,966 of record VAHH01000503.1, on the reverse strand, counting down.
ACTTGCGCTCTAAACTCTGACTGGACTTGCCCTTCTGAGACTCACCTGAACAAGCAGAGCTGTGGTCAGCTGCTTCTGGTAGCGGTAGGTGTCCAGCGAGATCAGTGCCCGCTTCCGTTTCAGCGCCAAAAGAGTCTTCGCGATCAACACCAGTGAGGGCAGCAGGAAAACAAGTGCGCCGAAGACGCTTGTCATAAACGTATAATTGCCCAGGAAAAGCACCGAGACCCCTTCATCGTTTGCAAAACACGCCTCAAACTCCTTCACCTGAAATGGGGTTAGGACATTTGGACCCAAAATTTGAACAAGTTATTGGTATGTTTGTTGACTGTTCTCTGTCCAAGTTTATTCCTCTTGTTGTTTGGCGAATATTTCTACATTTGATTAATTTAGGCACCCAAAATTTTAATTAAATTTTAATTTTTGACTAAAATGGAAGATTTTGAAGAAGCTATTGTATTTACGGTAATGATAATGACGTTATTTTCAGTCGCCAACGAAGAGAAAGCGAATTTTGATGAAGAAATTGAGCGTTTTGATTCAAAATTGGGAATTGTAATAATCGAATTTTAAATATAACTTCCTTTTTATGATAAATATTCCAATTGGAACCTCGGAGGAGGTGCCTCTGCTGAACACCAAATAGAAAATGGCGACCGGGAGTCCGCTGAGCAGTTGCCACAGGGCCAAGAGGCAGACGGCCCTTTTGCTGTTCAGCTGCTCCGTTCGGTCGGTGATCGCAGCAAAGCGGTAGGCCAGGGCGAACACCACGGACGCGTAAAACGCGAACATCAGTTCAATGAACAGGTACTGGAAAGAACAAATGCCTTAGAAATCGACCCTGGGGAATCAATCGATTGAACCTATCATCAGCTCGCTAGGCCAAAGTGGAACCAAGTTAGACCGGTTTTTAGACCAAGCCCGGTTTGGTTCTATAACTTTTAAGGTTCATGTTGGGTGGGGTTTAATTGTCTTGAAATTGACTATGAAAGTGGCCATAAACTATCTATTACTCCAATTCTCTATTCATTCCATGATAGATAGTTCTTATGGGTGTGTCCCAGTATTGGGACGCAACATCTACATCTATAGTATAATAATAATTAATTTTGAAAAGTGCTGCATTCGACTCAAATGCCAAAAATGAGACAAAACTTTTGGCAGCTAAATTTTGCATTTACCACTCCAACGTTGAAAGCAATGCCCGGCAAGGCGAGTGGACCAATGGCGTGAAGGATGAGAATTTCAGCGCTTATCTGATAGCACTGTTTCAAGATCAGCAAACCGGTGGTCTCGAACAGAAAGGAGGACGCCTGAGCACCGAAAAATTTAAACCCTACTGCCACTCAAATAATGGCTTTATTCCGAGGGCCAATTCCGCTCTTGGCAAGGCTTTATAAAAATAGGAGATCATGCCAAGATTCAACCATTTTTGAACAGAATATAGAATATATCAAATTTTTGCCAAAATTTCGAATCAAATTGTAATCAAATCTCCACAGAATCAAAGTCTGCCAATTTGCCTACAATTGAATGCCAGAGTGGAATTGGCATTTGACAAATGCCCTCTGAATGTGTAAAAATGGTTGTGGATTTGGGGACTGACCGCGACGTTGGCCAGGTGCCAGCGGTAGGCGGCCATCTCTGGGGGAGTGTGCCTGCACAGGGCCCAACAGCACAGGGCCATCACGCCCACATCCAGGGCCAGCACTGCCCACAGTTCCGCCCCGAACAGGGCGTTCAGCTGCGCGTCCAACATTTGCACCCGCAACTCCTCGCAAATGGCCCACACCGCAGAGGCATTGGGCGTCAGAGGGAGTTGGGCCATTTTCAAATGAATTGACGAGAATGAACGAATGAATGGAGTGGAAGAGGTGGACAGGTGGAATGCCATTTTACGACAGAGCTTTCTCTTGTGTGCGTATGTGAGTGGATCGGTGATTTAATTTCCACCTCAACCCAGCAATTTATCCCACTCTTGCGCAGATGTTGCCTCAAACCAGCACCACAGCTAGCAGCAGTTTGCTTCACGTCCACATGTTGCCTTGACTCCCAGATTTGTGCTTTCATGCAATTTAATTTGTTCATGTTCATTGTCTTTGAAGCTGCTTGACAAGAATAATACATATCAGAGGTGTGTATTATGAATATGATAAATGATGTTGATGTTTATAATTATCATTGAAGTCTTATGTTATTTAACGATCTGAGAAAAAACAGGTTGATTCCTTTTTCCAATTTATAAGTTTAATTTATAATTTATTAGAGTTCTTCTAATGGCAATCATTTTGGATCCTTGTTTCAAGCATTTGTAAAGTTGTTGGTGTCTATTCGCAATTCTTGCAAATAGTCCAATCAGTGCAGATCATTCGGAATTGCCCATTGATACAGTGGCCACTCTCTGGCGGCCAACAATGTCGTCTTTTTTCGGCACCGCCATTTGGGCCTTTCGCACGGGAACGGCCACCACTGGTTTGGCCACTGCATTAGTGGTCTTCACACAGAGCAGAGTGCGCCGAAAGGGCTTGACCACCGCCATGGTCACCAAAGGGTTGAACACCGGCAGCCAGTGCATTGGGACGATGGACAACAGTTCGAAGACTTGAAACGGCAAAGAGCTGCTGACGCTGGACGGGAAGCAAATGACGACGGTCAACAATGAAATGTTGATGGCGCAAAGCAGTCCGGGCGTTATGGCCTGAAATTTGGGCAATCGAGATTTGAAAAATGGAAGCAAAAATATCCCTCCTTTCCAACATCTTATCTACAAAAGAAAAACAAGTAAAACTGCACACTCTTTTACTTTATCAACAGATCCTCTAATTTAGTTTAAAGGTGTATATTATCCAACAATGTAAGTAACTCTCTCTCTCTCTATTGTTGGATTTTTTGTTATGGATAAATTATTAAATGAATATAGTTTATGTACCTGTATGATTAGGTTCAGCGTCAGCTGTCTGTTCATTTCCTTGTGTGCTGGGTTCAGCTTTGAGTTTTCGCGCACATATTTGGACACCTTGTAGCCGCTGACAGAAATCAGGGTGTAGCAGACAATTTGCGTCAGGATAATAAATCCAGTATTGGTTATGAAGACCACGTCAGTCTGTAAAAATTGCAATTTGTAATGTAAAATTGATGATCTCCATGGCCATACCGATTGCGAAATGAAGGCCAAATAAATTGGGTCTCCAAGCAGGTTGGCTGCTTTTGAGCCCGACGCAATTTCATTTTCGGGGGTTGGCATTCCACACACTTTGTACGCGTATAAAGTGGCCAATTCAACAGAGGCGGGCACACAAAGCATTGCCAGGTATCTGGGCATCGAAATGTTGACGCCTTTGGCCAGCACCAGATAGCGGTAGAGGAACTGGACGGCCAGGCCGTGGATGGAGAAGAAATAGAAGAACACGAAGCTCATTTCCAAGAAGAAGCGTAAAGATGGCGGCTCAATGTGCTCGAGAAGAGAGCCGTTTAAGCAGATGAACACCCATCCGTCGTCCATGAACACGATCTGCAAATGGCCAAATGCAAATGATCTACTAATCATGAGTTGGCACCAGCTGAGTGAGTTCCGCGAAAATGGTCAACGCAATGTCGACGAGGATGGTCTGGATGAGGATGCGGCTGTACACCTGCATCTCCTTGGGGGCCCTCTTCAGCACCAGCCACAGCAACACCAAATTGAGGAACATCGCCAGAACACAAGAAACCAATGAGTTCACAGAGTGGACGGTGCGGACGTCCATTTTGGCGAAGTAATAGATTGGAAAATTCAGTCGTTATTATCAACAGACAGCGCAGACGGCACTATTGGGTACTGAGTACTGACATGGCAGACAGGTGGCTAGAGGGGATGGAGTCTGGTCCAAACATTCATTTTCACCTGCCGCTTTTGACTGTGGGCCTTGTCCTTTCCCTGGCCATCTGTCCAAACCTTCTTCGCACTCAACATCTGTTCTCAATTTGACGAACAAGTCGACTTCTCCCTTCCCTCGTCAACTGCCCGAGATTTTCAAGAAATAGGTATCATCTTAGCATGAATAGCATGAATTTCAGATTCCTTAGCCAAAATGGACATGCGCACCGTCCACTCTGTGAATTCGTTGGTTTCTGCTGTGCTGGCGCTGTTCCTGAATTTGGTGCTGCTGTGGCTGGTGCTGAAGAGGGCCCCCAAGGAGATGCAGGTGTACAGCCGCATCCTCATCCAGACCATCCTCGTCGACATTGCGCTGGCCGCCATAATGGAACTGACTCAACCGGTTATACCAAATTGAACGATCGACAGACATTTGGCCCCAGACACTTGCGGCCCAAAAATTTTTTTTCGATAAGCTGTTTTTGAGAATAAAGCCTAAACCTAAGCCAGTTTATCTAGTTGCCTTTGGGCTGAAAATATATGATTTGCCGGGGCCGCAAATGTCTCTCCACGAACGAACGAACTCCAAATGGGGAGTCACTTTTGCCCAACATTTTGCACAGATCGTGTTCATGAATGAAGGATGGGCGATCGTTTGCTTCAACGGACCCCTCCAGAACATCGAACCGTCGTTTTTGCGCTTCCTCATCTTCATGGCGTGGTTTCTCTTCTACATGTTCTCCATCTTTGGACTGGCCGTCCAATTCGTCTACCGCTACCTGGTTTTGACCAAAAACGCCATAATTTCGATGCCTCGCTACCTGGCCATGTTGTGTGCACCCGCCAGTGCCGAACTGTTTATGTGCTCTCTGTTCTATTTCTGCGCAATACCGAACGCCGAAAATGCAATTGTTTCGGGGGAAAAGGCATTCCAACTGCTCGGAGATGGAGACCCCATATACGTGGTTTTCTCTTTGCACAGTGTAAACCACATAATTTTCGATTTCTTCAATTGAATTTGCATCTTTTAGACACAGGTCATTTCCATATTTGCTGTGGGAGTTTTGATCCTCTTGCAAATTGTCTGCTACACCCTGATCTCGGTTTGCGGTTACTTGGTGGTGAAATACGTGCGCGAAAACTCAAAGCTGAACCCAGCACACAAGGAAATGAACAAACAGCTGACGCTGAACCTGATCATACAGGTTCATTGAGCACATAAAAGATAAAGAAGGCAAAATCATATGCTGGACGAATCTTGAATTGAGGAAGATGGAAAACACTTGATCTCTCAGCCATAGCTTTGTCCAAAATGATCAGATCGATCTTGAATCTGCATGCCTTGAACTCCAATAGTCGAGAGGAGTTGAATGGTGTAGATGTAGAGTATGATTAAAAATTGATTAAAAATTCAAAAAAACGAATGTTTGTCGTTTCCACGGCGCTATATCTCCTTCCCCAGTTCAATCATCGCTTAACTTGTAAATTGAAAAATTCTCCTCGAATGTAAGAGGCCATAGTAGTGGTTAACCCACAGCTTCCTTTTTTTAAATATTAGCCTAACCATGATTGGTACTTGTGGGTTATGAGCCCCCCTCTCCAAATTGGCTGATTTTCACATATATAGGGGTAATTTTGGGCGCTAAACACGATCTGAGGTCAATTTGCCGATCCGACCAATCTAGACAAAGTTATGGCATGTCAAACTTTGGTCGGAGATCGGTGGGGGAGAACCTATAATCAATATTTGAATACTGGCGCAAAGCCAAAGGAGATCGGTGGGGGACAACAAATTTAAACAAATTTTAAGGGGCTAAAATAAGAGCCCCATTTCATCAATATTTGAATACTGGCGCAAAGCCAAAGGAGATCGGTGGGGGACAACAAATTTAAACAAATTTTAAGGGGCTAAAATAAGAGCCCCATTTCAAAAATTACTCCGTGAGTTGGTGTTAGGGACCGCCGTCTTCCGCGGACTCCCACCAACTCACTGATATGCGAAAATCAGCGAATTCTGAGGGGAGGCTTATAACACACAAGTAGCCCATGATTGCCTAGATTATAATTTGCCCCTTTCCCCCAAATTCAGGCCATTCTGCCCTCCATTCTGTGCACAGTGAACCTTTTCGTTTGTTCCACCGCAATTTTGTTGCCGCCCAGCGTCAGCAGCTCTCTGCCAATGCTCTACGCGGAACTGTTGTCCATCGTCCCAATGCACTGGCTGCCGGTGTTCAACCCTTTGGTGACCATGGCGGTGGTCAAGCCCTTTCGGCGCACTCTGCTCTGTGTGAAGACCACTAATGCAGTGGCCAAACCAGTGGTGGCCGTTCCGTTGCCAAAGGCCCAAATGGCGGTGCCGAAAAAGACCCTGCCGGTCGACCAAGAATTGCCACCATTTTAATTGCCAATCCAAATATATAATTGATTTGATCAAAATCATCTCTCAAAACATTTGTCATTAAAATTGCAAGAGCCGATTTGTTAAATTCAAATTTTCATCACATGAAAATAAAATTGTACATACCTACCTAATGATTGCCCAAATGCCCAAAAAATGCAAGAAAAAAAAATAAAAATGAGATCTCGAGTCGATCGTGATGGACTGGCGAACGCATAAAACGATGATGCATTTCGGCGGTGTGACAACAACACAATTTTCTAAATCAGACCAAGGTCATGGTGACCAGAGGCGAGGCACATGGCACTAGGCCGTTAGTTTTGACCCTTTCCACGAATTGACAATCTTAGAAATTGTATTGTACAACCAATGTCCACTGTTTGAATGTACTAATTATATGTAAATGCTCAGGCCATTTCTCCAAATCGGATGCAGGAAAACATTTAATCGTTTTGGACAAAATGCGTACTTTGCATTTTTCGGCGAAGCATTTGTGTATTGGCTGGCACCCGTTTGTTTGCTTTTTGGAGCAATAGTAAGTACTAGATTCTGGTTGGCAAACAGGTCGACAAAATTTTTGTCACGGCTGAAGAAAATTACCAATTTTTTGAACATTCATCCAAGTCAATACGAATGTGCAATAATTGTGATTCCTCAATTTTGCTAACATTGCCGATTCATGGTAACAGAAATCTGAATACGAAAATCGTGC
>VAHH01000502.1:0-28802 GCA_013357305.1 Radopholus similis | reverse complement strand
GCCGCGGAAACGCAGTATAAGGCGAGTCGCTCATTGTTGGAGATCCGTCGGAGCAAATCGCGCACCATTGGAGGCTACAGACTGCGCGGGAACCAGGATTGAGATGCCTCACACAGTCCCCCAAATGAGTGTACCTAATTCCGTTTGTTTGTCCGCACTTTTATTGTGTGTGATATCATCTGATTGTGCCAAGTTGGCAGATGTCTAATGTTTAAAGTGGTCCAAATGGAAAATTCACACATTCCGTTCTATACGTTTAGTATACTTGGACGTTGAATGTGTTTGCGTGTGAACTATTAGCATTATTATTGATTTTCAATTTCAGCCCCAGGACTCATTCGAGACACACATATTTTAATAAGTTAACTATAACTAAGGCCTTAAGAGTTGGAAGACCCGGCAATGGAGATCCCAGCCCATCATCTGCCGCCCGTACCTGCATCTTCGGGGAGTGGCCTTCCGCAGCAGAGTGCCGACTGGGGGCTGGAAGCGCAGTGGGAGGCGCTCAAGGGGGCGGTCGAACGTCTGGTTGTGGGTGTCCGCTCCCCTTGGGGGCAGTCCAGTCCCGTCCCATTCAGCGCCTCTGTCGGAAGCTCACCACCCAGAACGCGCTCCTGGTCCACCGCATCCGACAGCACTACGCGGGCGTGGACTTCTCCGTTGCGCCCGGCTGGGTGCCGGCCGGCGGGTGTCCGTCTCCGAACATCTCTGGAACAGTGGAGGGCGAACAGGCGAAACTGGCCGTTCTCTCCGAGGCTCTCCAGAATCTCACGGTTTCCCTAACAATCGCAGCATCTAGACCCTGGCCATTAAGTTCTACTCATATTGGCTGGCCAACCAGAACCTCTATCTGGCGGAGCACTTGCACTACTGGCTGCTGAAGAAGAATCCGTGTGGACGCGAACATTAAAGGCCCGGATTGGACAATGTCACAACAGAAACAGCAATTGGTTCGCATAATCCCATTCTCTATGCATATTTCTCATTAATCTGCTTCTCACGTAACTTTGTTCTTTAACCGCCCTGACTACCCGCATATAGTAAGTAGTTAGTGTCTATTTGTGTAATTTCAAGTGTCTTAAACAGAGAAGACGGCGGAATAAATAAAGAGGGCTAACTGTTGAGACCATCGAACCTCTGGAGCAGCCATAAAAATTAACAGAGTGAAAAAGATCTTTAGTTCGCGAATTATGTGGGACAATTTGATTATGGCCGTTAAATGGCAACCTCCCCCTTTCTGGGCTCAAAATAGGTAAGCAAATGGCGCACATTTTGTGATTGCTAAAACTCAAATTCCATTTGAAAATTTGGATCTCTGTTGCCCACTGCTCAGGCCACTCTCAGTGAATGGCACTTGCGGCCATTACATAAAAAAGGGCCGCACCAGCGGAAACTAATCTCGGCTAAAAGGGCACCCATAAACTGCGCTTGTCGAACTCGTGTCAACCCCGGAACCCCTCCTTTGAGGGTCCTGTCACTCGGAGACATCAAATGCCGCTGCTTTTTGAGTCCAAAATGTCAACTTTTTGTCGAACTTGTTATTCCATTTTTTGTTTGTCCCGTCCAAATTGTCAGTTTTTTCGAGGCCTGTCGAGACTCAGAGCTCAACGTATCGGAGCAAGCGAAAAACCAAGACCCCCAAATCGGCGTCAGAGCAGAGAGGACAGCGCCACCTGCCGCCGTCCTTTTGCAGTGAATGACAAATGGACGGGGAGAGAGGAAAAACAAAGCGACGGACCCGAGTTCTGCTGAGGGCACCTGCCTTTCGCCTTGGAGCGGCAATTAGCGTTCCTCGTTCCGCCGCTTCTCATCACACTTCCCACTCCACACAAATCACACCGAATGGGATTTCGAAAATGGGCCATCCGTCATCCCAACGATGATTTGTTTGAATAAGTGGACTCTCCCAATTCCTCACTTCCAATGTCCCAGGTCTCTTCAGCCATCAGCGAAGGTTCATTGATCAAAAAGATCCATTCCCTCGCACTTGGTTTTAGTTTTTAGCACTGCCATCATTCAAAAAAGTCGCATTCTTTTGCCGAACCCCAAAATTTTAACATGCCATATTTATTATTTATGCCTGTTCGACAACATGCCATTTTATACAAAAATTCCATCCTTCATCACATGAATTATAAAATAGATTTTTGCCGCAAAATATTTACACATTGTCTGCTTCCAGTCAAACACAGTGAAAGAGGTAAGAGAGGTTCCACATCGGACCAGGCCTGTACATTTGTATTTGTATGTAGACACCGACCCAACCCGAACACATCAATAGCTATTGTACATATGCATTATTTTCCTGGATGTCCGAACCTGTTCTAGCGCCACTATTTATTAAAATGGAATTTGGACCAACTTATATGTGGAAGTTGCGATTCCAACAGAGTCAGAGTCATTTGGCTGGTTCCGCTCTCCCAGCTTTTCGCAGAACCCTGCAGCGCCATTTCCTGTCCGTGTTTTGCGTCCTACGCGAAACTTTTAATAATGCAATTTGGCGGGCTTTTTGCGCTCGTTCCTCCGCATTTTTCGTTCATTTATTCGCCCACACAAGCGGCAGCAGGGACTGGCCACATCCATTCATTGCCTCCTCTCATTGCCCAATTTACCCGTTCTTGTGGCGCCAATTTATTCGCTAAAAGCGCCAAAATGAGCTGTTCGAAGAAAACAAACAAATGTGCTTCAGAAATGCCAACGACAGCGCCAGTGCCGATGGTGCTGACGTCCAACGGACGCTGTTATGTGCCCGCCGCGGAACCCACAACGGCCGACGGAGGGAACGGGGCCGCCGAGCCCAAAAAGAAGGGCGCCGGCCGCGGCGGATTTCTGCCAGCCGTCGCCCTCTGCCGGCACTTGTGCTGCGGCTGCGAGGCCAACAAAGAACGGTGGGTATGGGCATATGCCCCGGGAGAGCTAATTGGATTCGGGGAAGGCAACAACAAAGCGGGAACTCTCTTGGCCACTGTGGAATGTTTTTTGGTCTGAGATTTTCAATTTAAAGCTATCAACTCGTAGGCACTATTTTCCCATTCACTCTGAAGTCCAACCGGAAGGACATATTTGGAAGAATCAATCAATTTCAAAAAAATTCCTCCAAATTAAGCGACTGTTTTCCTTTTTTAAACTGTTTTCGTCGCCCGGACCCGAAACCCGATAATAGATATTATCGGCCGATTCCCCTCCCGCCTTTCCCACGCACAAGGCTAAGCTTCCACTTCCGCCCTTTTGCCTCTGGAATTCGCTTCTGATCAAAAATAGCGCCTCCCGAGTGGAGGCGGACGAGAGTCGATCCATCTCCCTTATTCTGGGCCGACACCTCCTGTTCCCCGTGGGGGACCTGTTCCCGGTTAGCGCCAATGGGCCCCCAACAAATGAGCGAACGCCGAAAAGGTCCTCTCTGGAGGGACCACCCGGCAAAATGGGCCCAGATGGCAAGAGCGGGGATTTATTGCGCCAATCCAAATGCGAAATGTGTGTTCTGCTCGTGTGCCGAGATTAATGGCCTCAAAAAGCACTGCACAGGGAGGGGGCAGGGGGACCCATCCCAAATGCGCCCTCCGCCTGAACCTGTCGCTGGGACTTTGGGAGCATTCCCAACATTTTGTTGGAACCACCAGTCAGTCCATGGATGACTCGAGACTCGAGAATGCCGACTGAAAAGCTGGACTAGAATCCCCCTCATATAAATACTAATAATGGAGAGCATTTGCGGGCGTTTGAAGGTTTGGGCCTTTGCAGGGCCCCGTTCCCGCCGGACGACACGTCGCCTCCTCCTCCGCAGCCCCAGGCAGTGGTGCCGCCGTCGCCGCACTTCTGCTCGCTGCCCTCGTCCACCTGCTCGTCTGCAGTCCCCTCCCCTTCCCGGTCGCCCTCGCCCTGCGGATCGAGGCGCTCTTCCGGCCGGCGGCATCCCCGCCTCCGACGTGGCGCCATCATTTCGCAGAGTCGCGCCTACTGCAAACTGCTTAAGGCAAGCGACCAAGGGAGGGACAGAGAGAGAGAGAGCCTGCGGGCACCTGCGAACGGGGAACGGCATCCATCCCTAAGCCAAACGGCAACTAAACAAGAGTCGGGAGGTTTTTGCCCAATTTACTGTCCAGTTGTCGGTCGATAATTGCGCAAAATGGGGCCCGTCGCCTGGGGACTCTCCTCCGCCCTTAACCCCAATGGGGACTGGCTCTTTGCTGTCAATTCCGAGAGCCTTGGCCAATCAAAGTGCTGAGCCAAATTTACGGCCATCGCCCGTCTTTGCGGGGCAATCAATCCCCCGACGATTGGGTGTGGGGTGCAATTGCAGTGTCCCTCCGCTACATTTGAAGGCCTTGTTCGAAAACTAAAATAGATTCTTCGGATGTTTGGGGGGCCCAAGTGTGCGAAACCCTCCTTCCAGGAGAACACCACTTTCCACGGGATCCGCGACTTTGCGCGCACCCGGGGCTGGCTGCGCTTCTCCTGGGTGGTGATTCTGGTGCTCGCCTCGCTGGCCGCTCTGGTCGGCTGCGTGCTTATCGGTGGGTCCTCTGGGGGAGAATGGTGGACATTGGACTTGGACTTGGACACAACCCCGCAGTATGGGAGTTCAACACGCGTCCCCTGGTGGTCACCTACAGCATCAAGGAGGACGCCAACCTGACGCTGCCCGACATCGTGGTCTGCCCGTTCAACCGCTTCAACCGCACCTTCCTGCGCCACTGGAACGTGAGCGACCAACTGGCCCAGTACCTGGAGCTGGCCTTCCCCACGCCCGCACAGCACCCCTTCCAGGTGAACCTCAGAAACAGCTTGAATTCGGGGCCATCAAGTTCGAGCAGTACATGGCGCAATTTTGAAAAGCCATTGCCAGATTCGCATCAGCGAACCTTGAAATGCTTGATTCGCACATAATATAGGCCCCAAACATCGTGATGTGGACCCCGGTTTCAGTACAAGCTGTACGCGGAGATGCTGGACCACCGGCTGATGGACTCGCTGGAGACGGAGTTGGACGCACTGCTGGCGCGCATGGGCCCCTCATCCGCCCCGGTACCGTTCACGGAGTTCATCCGCCTGTCGGCCATCTCGTGCGAGGCGTTCTTCGCCAACCCGGAGACATGTCGTTCCGCCACCTCCATGATGACCAGTGCCGGAAAGTGCTTCCGCATTGCGGGCGCCGTGCAGCGCAGCGACGGCTTCGGGCACGGCCAGCACATCGTGGTGCGCCTGCCCAAGCAGCTGTACCACCCGGGCGTCAACCAGATGCTCAACGACGGCGTCGTGGTGAAGCTGGCCGAGTCCGGCAAGGGCATCGACCACGACATGTGAGTGTGGGCCGGTGATATCGATTTTTTCGGATCTTAAGCTCATTTGCATATTGGCGTCATAAAAGTTTGGCCTGAAACAGCGCTTAAAATGTTTGGACTTTGAAAGCCTGTTTGTGCAGGTCGTTCGTGCCGTCCGGGGTGCACGCCATCTTTCCGCTTACTGCAACGCGTTACGAGTTCAAGCACTACCCGCCCCACTTCAACTGCCGGGAGCAGGACGACGCGGACTACTCGCGGGTCTGGTGCTTCGAGGTAAGCCCCAGTCCCGACTCTCGAGAGTCTCGGTCGGGAGTCGGGAGTGGCCAAATCGCCAAATGGTCTCAATGGCAGCACTCCAAGCAAGAGCCTCGGCCCCTTTCCCTCCCAGGTGTGCTTCACCGCGCGGGCAGAGCGCGTGTGCAACTGTTCGCTGGCCACCTCTTCGAAGGCGGTGATGCCGAACATCTGCACCACGAGGCAGTTCTTCCGCTGCTTCTACCCGGTACTCTACGACCAAAACTACGAGCAGCGGGTTGCGGTGAGCAGATCCGCCAGCATTCGCAAAAAATGCGGAATTCCAATCACACTTGGCGTTTCGGAATAATTTATAAGTATATTTTGTTTGCATTCCAGACGTGCAAAAGCCAATGTGGTCCGCCGTGCAAGTACTGGCGCTTCGACAAAACGGTCACTTACTGTAAGCGCACATTCACAATTCACATTCTGCCGGGAATCGCGTGCTAAAACCGCCATAATATAGGCTTAAACGTAGGCTTTCGCTACCAAAAGTGGTGTAAAAAGCTACCGAATTTTTGCATCAGCATTTGATATTCATAATGGATTTGCGGGCGGTACTATTGATTTAAAGAAATATTTGGTACCTTTTCTACCGTTTTTGGTAGCGAATTACAATAGTAATTCACACTTGCATTTTAAAAACCGATTTTTAGTTCCATGACAGATAGTACTGAAAAATAGAGACCAATTTGGTTCGGCCAGAACCCATTGAATGACCGATCTTCCCGGGGCCCTTGCAGCGCACTTTCCCTCGGAGCAGGCGCGCCACTTCGTGAATGACCCGGCCAAGTGGGAGGAGCTGCAGAACACGATCATCCTGGACGTCTACTACATCACCCTGGACTACACCGTCATTCGGGTGGAACGAAGAAGAAATGAATGTAAATGTCTGAATTTGTTCTTTTCTTCCGCAGCACATGCTCTCGATGACTCCGCCGTCTTTCGTGGCGCAGCTGGGCGGCCAGATCTCGCTGTGGGTCGGCGGCTCCATCATTTCGCTGATCCAGCTGGTCAATCGGGGAGGGCCCAACGCAGTTCCCAATGTCCTTTTTTGTCGTCCAGATCATCTACTTGTCCAGCGCCCTTTTGGCCCATTTGCGGCGCAAACGAGTGGAAGGGCAACTGGGAGTGGGAATGGGGGGCAGAGGAGGGCCAGCAGAGCCAGAGGCGCTGGAGACGGGCGCAAGCAGAAGGCGCAGAAGTGATGGACACCGGCAGCAGGGCAGAAAGGGCGGAACAGCGGAGGAAAGGGGCGCCACAACAGAGAGAAGTAGGTAACTGGCAATGGCAATGGATTGGCCAGAAACAGTTCCACTACAAGTTACAAGTAGTGGTGATGGGGGATAGAGGAGCCCTGATCAATGTGTTGTTACCTTTTGAAATGTGAATGGGATTTTTCCAAAATTACTGCCAACGCTGGGACCAGACCTGCAACCTTTTGTGGTTTAATTTTTTTAATAATTAATGCACCGAAATTTGGACTTATCAACAGAGGGTTAGGATTTTTGACCTGAAAATTCCGAAATATGTCAAAAAAATCTTGCATAGGTAGTTGACCGACAACAGGGGTTTCCGATTATATGTTCACATATTAGGCATAAACCATAAACAAATACCTATGTATGACATTTCATAAAAATCCTAACCCTAGCGAGGGTTTAAAGCCCAAAACTAGAACCATGTGCCTAATCCCCCGTTTGTTTGGGTTTTCAGCCGAAAGGAGGCATCGCAGCACAACAGCGGGGCATACAAGAGCAGAGACAGAGGAGGGGAACAACGACAACAACAACGGAGGTGGTGGTGGTGATGGAGAAGAGAGTGTGCGCTGTGTCAGTGCCAAAGTGTAAAAACTAAAAATGGTTCACAATCAATCAATCACATTGATCACGAATAATTGATAATTGATGAATGATGATAATTGTAACTGGACGGGGCGTTGGGCCCATCGATTCTCTCATTCAGTCAGTCAATTGCAATTTATTGCGCCAAATGGCATCAACGAATTTGCGGTCGATTTATTTTCATAAACATGACGAGAAACAGCTGCATTTGGAAATGGACAACCGACAGAGGACCATCCGCCTCTATTTCACCTATGCCCATCTCCATGTGAGTGATGAGTCGATGGCCCAAAACGCCAAAATGGGGGGCCACTCAGAGTCTGTTTTGAGGGGCCAGATCAAAGTCAAACTCGGGTCAGCTGGGACCAACACTGACCGACCAAACCAATTGAACAATGAGAAAATATATTATTTTTGTCGATACTAGTCTCTTCTTTTTGCATACTCTATCATTCTTGGCGTAATGTTTTATCGCCAAAATAAATGACTTCCATTGGACAGCCCCTCTGTAGTGGTGGGGTTTTGAGCTACACGGACCACTAAGTTGTGGGATAATACAACTCTTTTTCTGCGCAGAACTGCACAATTTGTTTGGCCATCACCACATTGGTCTCCTCGCTGGTGTCCGTCACCTTCATTCTCGGATTGCTGCTGGCGACAACTGGCAAACGGCACGGACTCAATTCCAACGTCGTTCCGAGTGGAAATGCCCCAGCACCCAACAACAGCACGTAATCACGGGGGCACTCCCAATGCCACTATACGATCGATATAGGTCCAGCGTGCAGCAGAAAGTTGCCCTGGACATGCAGCTTCACCGGATGGTGGCGGCGGGCGATGTCCGCGGCGTCCACTTCCTGCTGGAGAGTGGCGCCGACGTGAACGCCCGCAACGGGGAAGAGTCGACGGTGCTGCACGGTGCCGTGGCGGCAAACAATGCCGAGCTGGTGGAGCTGCTGCTGAATTGGCCTGCCACCGACCGGAAGGCCAAAATGCCGAACGGGACCACGGCGCTGCACTTGGCTGCGCAGGGTGGCAATGCGCAGATTGTGCAGCAATTGCTCTCTCCGAACTGGACCCAAATGGACGCGAAAGACGAAGATGGATGGGCGCCTTTGCACCACCGGTACGCCCCGACTAGTGGCGAGCCAACTAGTGGCGCCCAACTAGTGGCGGCCGACTAGTGGCGAGCCGGCTAGTGGCTTGGCTGACTAGTGGCGGGCCAACTAGTGGCAAATAAGGGGAATGAATTTTTGGATTACCTGGTCACAAAAATTTCAGACTTAGACATCAAATGTGAAATTTTTTAATTCAGAAAAGAGAAGCTAACATGATTTTATGAAAATTATGACTTATTCGACTTCTATCAATAAGTTGATTCGAAGGCGAGCTACGAAACGTCTCCGTATGTATAAGTAATATACTAGTCTAGTAATTCATTACTACGCCTCGCCCCGTTTAAGCGCAGTGGAAGAAGGCCAAGCTGGCATTGTGCAGATGCTACTCAGAGTGGGGCCGATGTGGAGGTGCGCGGAAGGAACGGCATCACTCCGCTGTACGCGGCCGCACTGTACCGACGTCCAGACATGGTCGACCTGTTGCTCCGACACAACGCGTCAGCTGAACCCAAGAAGCCGTATTTAATGAGACTACACTGCACTTTGCCGCTAAAGTTGAAGCCCTCGATGTGGCCCAGGTGCTGTTGGCACGGGGAAACGCCAGCGTGAACCAGCGCGCAAAGTCCACGCCGGGGGCAGCTCAGTCGACAGTGACCCCTCTGCATCTGGCACTGATAACCTCCAGTGACCGCCCGGACATGGTTCGCCTGCTGTTGAGGCACGGCGCGGACATGGAGGCCAGGGACGAGTACGAGCGGACAGCACTCTACTTGGCCAGCTTGAACGGAGAGGTCGCCTCTGTTGAGGTGTGGCTCCTTATACATTTTTTCGCGCTGATTTGTCACCATTTTATGAAGGTGTTGTGCGCTGCTGGCGCAGATGTCGGTGCGATGGACAACGATTCTGCCACTCCACTCCACGCTTCAATGATGGCACGGAAGACGGAGACTGTTGTGATTCTGCTTGCGCACAATGCAAACATCGAGGCACGCGAAAATTTGCAGCAGACGCCGCTGCTGTGGGGCAGCGGAATGGATTTCGTGGCCGGAGTGAAAGTTCTGTTCGACCACAATGCGAACGTGAGTGCACGATCGTCCCACGGCGGTGTGAATGGAAGCAACGAGTGGACCGCCCTGCACTGGGGGGTCCACCAGCATGACAGCGTCGCATTACTGCGATGCATGCCGCCGCCAAATTCGGTCGGAGCGATGTGCTGGAAGCACTTCTCAATCGCAGCGCTGACATAGAAGCAAGAGGAGGCACCAAACTATTTGCTCATTGTCAGCGCAGTTTAGGTGCGGGACAATCTTGGGAAATCTCCATTGATTTCGGCAGCTTCCACTGCAAAATTGGATGCCGTGCACATACTCCTGGAACACAACGCCAACATTTGGGCGCGTTCGATGTATTCATTTGGCAACGACGAGAAGGAGATGACAGCGCTGCATTGGGCAGCAAGTGCGGCTGAACAGGACAGTGCAGCAGTTATGCGCTTGCTTCTGCAGCATGAGCCGTCGCTGCTGAATGCGACCACGCATTGTTGGTCCAGATTTTAAAATTACATACAGTACGTGTGCGGTGTTTGGCACTGGCACGCTGAAAATAAGTAGATAGGGAAGTTGAACGCGCCATAACTTTGTCCAGAATGATCGATCTTCTGGACATTTGGTCTCTCTGGAGGCTTCTCATGTTCAGAGCCCCAGTTACCGCACATTCGTTACCTAGTGCAGTGGACGCCGTTGCATTTCGCTGTGCTTGGCCAAAACGCAGTGGAAAACGTGCACTTGTTGCTGAGTCGAGGCGCAAATATCTCGGCAGTGGGCAAATGGAATGGCGAGACGGAAGACGCCGCTGCCCGAGTGACGCCGCTGATAGTGGCTGCGCACAATGGCAACGAGCGGCCAATTCGCGTCCTACTGGAGGCGAAGGCGAATGCAGCATTTGTGAGCAACAATGGATGGACGGACAGCACTTCAAATGTGGGCACATTGACGGGCGCAATTCTAGGCGTTTCTTCCGTTCAGGCCCTCCATAAAGGTTGCATGCCATGTGTGCAATTGTTGCTAGACGAGCAGGGCGGACGACTAAAATAGCCTTGCCGCCTTCGGTGCAGACCTGCATACACGGTGGATTGATGAATCGAACCATATAAAGTATTCAATTTAAATTGGGAATATTCCACAAAGCTTCTTAATAATTAATATGCTCGTTTTTCTGGCCAATTTGGAATAAATTTTATTCGTTCATTCGCAAAACAGCGTTACAGTCGAATTGGTTCGAACTGGGCAGAAAAGCCAAAATCGATTTCTCAAAACGTTTTTGGGGCTTCGATCAATAAAAGAGGGACAGGATTTGGGTTGAATATGTTCAAATATTTTCGATTCAAAGCGGGAAGTAGTGCTCAAAAAGCGCTTCCTCAGAACTTTTCCAGTCCAATTTGGTCGGTCTGCCTCGCTTCATTGGGCCGACGGGGACCCATTCGGAATTTGAAAACGCCCATCTGCAAATGGGCAATTCGAGAGTCTTGGACTGCAATGTGTGTGTGTGTTTGCCTGTTCGAAGACAGTCCTATCGTCTTTGGGCGTGATCAGCAGGAAGTTGTGGCCCAGGGCCGAGAGGAAGGTCAGCACTGCGAACGCGAGGAAGGCGGCCAGCGGCGCAAAGTAGTCCAGGGGCACCAGCACCTGTCTGGGCATTTTGGCTGGCTGCGGGGGAACTGCGCTGTGCCGATTCTGCGGAATTGAAAAAAGGTTTATTGACTCTGATCTAAATTCTGGATCTGATCGATCGCCGAAACTGTATTCTGTGAATGTATCTGATTAATCGGGGAATTGACTTATTGAGTGCACGATGGGGTCAATTTTGTCCTTTTTTGGTCCGCACGAACGAAGACTGTTCGCATGCAATTCGACGGAACAAACGCGACAAAATGGTGCGTTGCCGGCGGAACAACAATTTCCGATTTACGCGTTTTCGGGGCGCGATTAGTGCGCCCCGAACAATGGGAGCGGGAATCGGCTTGAGCGCCCATCCATTCGCCAAAAAGATGGTTGTTATTCGAACCATGAGACGTCAAATACAGAAAATTAACACACAAAAAGATGTCTGAATGTGGGCGATGGAATTAGGAGCCTGGGCCAAGGAAGAGTGAGTGAGTCGGTCGTTCGAGAGTGAAGGCTTTCGGACTCGAAGAGAGAACATTTATGAAGCGTCTTTCCATTGAATGTTATGAGATCGTCTCACTCCTTTCACTTTATTTATAACACCGTCAAAAGCACATAATGTAGGCAGGTGGCCACAAATAGACAATACAGGTTACAATTTACAATAAGCCAATGTCCATTATTCAAAACCAATTCAAATAAATCAAATGATTCACTCCCCGGAAGCCAATTTCTTGTCAATGTCTGCCACCTTCTGGGCCAGTTCGGCGTCCTTGCGCTTGAACTCTTCGCGCTGTGCCCGCACACGTCGCTCGTCCGCCTCGCGCTCCCGCTTGAATTGCTTGATCTGGCGCAGCACCTCCAACATGCGGTCCATCCTGGCCATCTCGGCGTGGTGGTATTGGCTGCAACGGGGAAAAGGGCATACATCAGCGATCGAAATATTGCCCATTTGGGGACCAGGGTTCCGCAAGTTCGAGGCCCCTCCCTCACCGGTATGCCTCGTTGCGACGCTCCCGTGCCTCCAGCAGCTGCGGCAACAGGTCGTCCCACTCCGCGTCGATGTACTGCTCGAATTCCTCGTCGTTCAGATGCGCCATCGGCAGTTCAATCTGTGGCGGCGGAGCACGCGAGATCACTCTGGTGGCCGAAGAGGACGGGCCCGGAATGGTCGGCGAAGGCGACCCATCATCGAACAGCAAGGTCGCACCGCCCCCGATCGGCTGCTGCTGTTCTGTGCCCTCCACAGTGAACGTGTCTCCCAGGCGCAGGACCATACTCTCCTGCAGGTCGTCGTCCTCCACCAAAGCCACCTCCTGGTTGTGCCCGAACTCGGCCATTCGCACATTGAACGGAGTGTATTGCTCCATCACGTTCTTGCGGCTTTGGTTGTGCTTCACCGCCCCGTCCCCGTACTTCTCCACGCCGTCAATCTTCACATGAACCGTTGTTGGGCCTCAATCGATTAAATTGTCGACCAACCTTGAGCAGGTGCGTTGGCGTTGTGGGGTAGCGGTGCGTTTGGGTGGTCTCGGTGTGCTCCTCCAGCGACATGTTGCTCATCTCCAGCACACTCTCGTGGTCGGACTGGTCCAGCTCCTGTTGTGGTTCCGGCGACGAAACTTGGTCCTCCGCCGCTTGTTGGATGGTCATCGTCACGCCAAAAGCGTCGTCTCCCAGCGGGCCCGTTGGTGTGCCCCCGTCGCTGATGATCCCGCTGAACAGGTTGTCGCCGCCGGCACGCGTCAGACTCAGGTTGGCCGGAGAAATGAACACCGGGTCGTGAGCGAGCGGAGAGCCGTCGTTGTTTTTGTGGATCGGGATATTGGGCGTGCCGAAGTTGGGGCGGTTGTCTTCGTTGCTGTTGGACGGGTTGGCGATTGGGAAGGTGGGACTGCCAATCGCGCCGCGACCGTCGGAATCCGAGTCGGAGAGACGCAACGTTTTGCCAAGCGACACAGACGAGTCATCATCACCATCTTCATCATTCCCCTCTTCCTGTCCGATTGATTCGTCTGAAGTGGAAAAAGTCCTCCTCAATTTTCGGGTTTATGCAAATTTGCTGACCCGACGAACTCCCAATGCGCTTCTGTTCGGCAGGTTGGTCCATTTCCATTGCTTCCCCTGCTGCGTCGTCTCCAGTCGGTGCCAGTTCGTTCTGCTGCGCGAGTTCTGCCGCCTTCGGTTGAATGAAGTTGAACACGCCCTGAGTGTCGTCCAGGAAGCCGGCTAGAATTGAAAAGTCCTCTTCGAGTCGAGTCCAAACCAATTCCCCGCCTACATGGCAGAGGAGACGGAACAGGCGATGGCTGAGTGCTGCCGCTTCCACCCGCCACACTGCACCTGGCAGTAGCCAAGGCGGTGATGGAAAAGCTCGAAAGGCGGGAGCCGAACTGGACCATGTCAAGTTGTTTGGGGCTTTTAAATGAGGTGGGAACCTGCTGGTTTCGCGAGAGCGGAGTGCTGCCCATCTGCGGGTTCTTGGCGGACACCCGCTCAACAGCGTCGAACAGCGCAGAGGTCTTGTCCAGTGCGGCCATGGTGGTGTCTCCGAGCGGCAGCATGGACTGGCGCGAACTGGACCGCTGACTGACGCCTTTGAGCTTTGCGAGCGGCACACGCTGCTTTTTGGCCTCGGCAGGAATAGCTTTTTGCTTCTGCTGTTTGTCCACGACGTCGAAGAGTGCGGCCGTTTGGTCCATTACCGCCAAGGTGGTGTCGCCGAACTGCTGACCAATGCTGGAGCGGCGATTGGACTTGCTGGTGCCCTCGTCCACGGAAGTGTGTGCTGAACAAAGTGCGGAATTGTCGGGAACTCCGTTCCCCCGGATGGGGCACTCACGAGTTGGGTTCTCGCTCTCGCTGAAGTTGCTGCTCGGTTTCTCGAACACCCTGCAAAAAATGAGGTTCTCTTGAATCCCGAATTGCGTGCACTTACTGCACTCTCGGCTTGGCGTGGAAGCTGACGCGTCGCTTAACGCCAGTGGTCATCGTGGTGTCATCGCTGCCGCCACCGCCAACAACTGGTTCTGCGGTTTTCAGGATCTGGAACAATTCGAACCACAGTGAATTCCAAAAACCGTTTTGAACCGAAGTTCGGCGTTTTGCGGCACCGTTGTTCACTTCTTGGTCATTTGCCTTTCGATTTGCGCGCTTGTCAAGATTTTGGTCCGCCATTTAAGGCCCAATCTCGCTGCACAAAGATTATTTAGAATTTTAGTCGAACCTATAGAATTCTAAAATCAAAAATCAAAAAATTTGAGCTCTAACTTAATTGGAAAACAGGAATGAAGTGACTTGCGAATGCCTGGGCTGGGCTATATTTATATGGAGAAGAGCGGGAAGTTCAATTGATCGACTTGCTTGAAGCGAACTTGATGATGTCGGCCTAGGATTCGCGCCGGCCCGCATGCTCTCTGCTCTTGTTTCGCTCTCTTCCGACACCACAAATGGGGAAACAGTACGCGACAACCCGCCGACGCGATAATATTAGAGAAACTTCTAATCCCAAAGTGTAGCCAATCGTGGCATTTTTGCTTAAGCCTATTTCTGGGCCTAAATTGTAGCCAAGTTTCTCTAATATTATCGCGTCGGCGGGTTGTCTGCGGCGGGTTGTCCTGTTCCGATGGGGAAACGAATGGTGTTTGGTGTGCTGCACACGTTCAAATTTTTTACAAAGCGCCTTTGGCATTTTGTTTATAATAATTTTTGAATTGAAAAGGAAAAAAGAAAAAAACAAATGTTCACAAGGGCAAAGGGGCAAAGGCATAAGGCACAATTGGCGAATGACGAGATTGAACTATTAGAATTGAATATAATTGAAATTTAAACTTTAGCTTTTAATACATAGACCTCAAAAGCAGGAAATAACACTTTTGGTATGTCATTTTTATTTCTTTGTCGAATTATTTGATATCCAGCTATGGCGGAAAGGCAATATTGCAAGCACTGTCATGCGTTGCTCACTCGAGATGCGGTACCTTTTAATGCGATTTTGAACATCATTGTGTGTGTTCTCGTTAGCTCCGCCGACACCTTCCACTTTGTGAGGCTGATCGCCCGTACATTTGCGAGTTGCCACGTGGACGAGAAGAATGCGGGAAGCGCTTTAAGCAGCTGAAGGGCCTCGAAATACATAAGGGCAAGGACCACAACGCCGAGGAGAAGAATTCCACGTACAGATGCAGGTCTCAAATTAAATAAATTTTTAATGAAAATTATAAAACCATTTTCAATGCTCAGGACCTGCGCATTTGGAACCGAGATCCAATCATCACTGCAAGCGCACGAGGCCAGGTGCAGGTCGGGCGGCTTCAAGAATCGCTCCCGTTCGCGAGAGCCGAGCATTGTTCGCGACTCTGTGGCTCAGCACGGAAGGGACAGGCGCAGTCGTTCGCGCACTGCGGACGCGGCAGCCCCGCTGAATCAAAGCAAGAGAAGCACCAGTCGAGTGCAGTCGCCGAAGAGGAAGAGGCGCGACACCGACGAAGACGACGAGGAATATCAGCCACAGCCGATTCGTGCTGGACCGCGTCAAGTAATTTAATCTAGCAACAATTGGCAATCTGAATTTCGATTTAGCAGCTCAACTCGGACATGGCCCACTTGCAGGACATCATCCAGAACGGCATGTACCAGCTGCGTTTGCTGGAGCCGAGTGAAGCCTACGCCGAGATGCGCGAACAGAAGAAGACAGTCGACCAACTCGTGGATGTTGGTTCTTTGTTTAAACCTGCTTTCAGTCCAATCTCCCATATTTAGCGCATCAGCGAGATCAATCAGGCGTTGCGAAAACTGGCAGATGATGCTGGCTGTCCATGTGGCGTGGAAGACCTGGTCCAGGAGAACATCGACGAGTACCGCCGCAAGTTCATGAGCGGAAAGAGCAGTAGTGATGAGGATGAGGATGGAGAGGAGGAGGAGCAGCAGGAAAGCGGTTCAACGCCCGCTGGAGCGGAACAACGTCGGAGTGGTCGATGCGAGAGTGACGAGGAAGAGGAAAATGAAATTGAGTATTAGCTGATGCGCCTCACTGACCGGGAACAAAGTCTTTTAACCAATGTGCCATCAGTTTTTGCCAAAATTGCCATTTCTGCACAGTGCGCATTTGTATCCTCACAAACATTCCATTCATGCTGTATGGCATTTTATTCCATCCACCTACCCAGTGCTACTATTAAATAGTATGTCTTTGAACTTGCCAATCATTTGGGTCGGATAAGATATTTGAAAACAGTACTTTTGCAAAATATGAAAAATCTCTCACCTGTTACCTCTCAGAGGCAAATGGGAAAAGGGATGGTGTCTAAGAAATTTCAAATTTTATCTCTCCATTTCATCTAATCAAAAGATGAAAGGCGAACAATCCAAGTTACTGAAAAAATGGGAAAGGTATCATAATTAATTATATTAACAAGATCGGAGCCATATAAGATATAAGATATAACGGACACAGTAAAAGGAAAAGGCAAACGGCCACCGTCTGTTCTTTTTCCATGTTTTTTGGGGTGTTTCCAGCAGTTCCCTTGCTAATGCAGCTAATGTCGCAAAAAGGAAGGGCTGCTCTCAGCATGGCAGTGTGAACAGAAGCCGTGCCCTGGTGGCTTACCTAATGCATGTGCATCTTTCTTCTTATTGAATTTCCATTAATCTTCTTGAAAACGCGTGCAAAGCCCAACTTTCGGCTCTTCGTTTTTCTTCGCTCTCCAGCCAAGTCAGTTCCGGTTATACAATGAAAAGGACCAATCTTCGCAATATTTCTCATTGCTGCTCCTTTTGCTGTGTTCTCCTCAGTTAATTCCGTGATTCACCCATTCCAATTCAGAATTCACATTGCCTATTTATTCTATTGCAAACACATTTTTTGAGCAAACGGCCCCAATCAATCAATGCACAGACTTAAAATAACTTCGCTGCTTTTGCGGACTAAATCCAATCCCGAGAATAAACAATAAACCAATAAGTAATAAGTATGTATGTATAATAAAAAAACAAAAAATCAAATATAAAATTAATCTAAAATCTTATCCGTTTTACAATTGCCATATTGCCATAACCAACCGTTCCGTTCACTCATACAAACTTAGCCGCCTTGGCCTAACAAAAAATGGCTAACGAAACGAACTCGCCGGACGATTCGCCCATTGACATCAACGAATTCGACACAAATTATTCGGCCCCTCCCCAAAAATCGGTGCAAGAAATACTGGCGACGGACGACAACGACGAGAGCCTCAAAAAGTGTGCCCCCACTTATCTGTTTGAATTTTTATTCCATTTTCAGGTACAAAGAGAAACTGTTGGGCGGTGACGCCGCAGCAGCCACTGGCCCGGTGGTGATCGATGCGCAAAACCCGAACAATGTGATCGTGAAGAGCATTTCGCTCGTGGTAGACGGCGAGGTGAAGAGCAGCATGCAATTGCCAGGTTTCGTTTGGTTATCCGCACTCTAAACGAATCTGGCCCCGAATTGCAGCGCAAGCCGACTTCACGTTCACAATCAAGGAGGGCTGTGCGTACAGGATCCGATTCGAGTTCTTCGTACAGCGAGAGATCGCCAGCGGATTGAAATACGCGCACAAAGTCAGCAGGCTGGGCGTGGGAGGTTCGCTCTCGTATAAATTTAATTGTGGACTGAACGTGGCGATTTGAGTGACCAAAGAGGTGTACATGCTCGGCTCGTACGGCCCCCGTCAGGAGATCTACGCGCACGACACCCTGACCGAGGAGGCTCCCTCAGGTACTACTACTCCCGTCATTTGCTCTGTAAATTGAACAATCTCGTCGCCAAAATATAGGAATGCTGAGCCGTGGCAGGTACAAGGTGCGCTCTTTGATCACTGACGACGACAAAAACAAGCACATGGAGTGGACGTGGCACATCGAAATAGCCAAGAGCTGGTGAAGCGGCACAGTCCTGCCGAGGGGGGAGGCTCTCCGGGGGCACAAAGATATTCCTTCTCGTTTGCTTCACCTTGTCACACAACTTTTGCACCACTATCCGCATTTACTCTGTGTGTAGATTGTCCCTTCCCCTCCCGTGCTATCGCATCCCCCAATTCACTTATTATATGACACTCAAACCGAGCAAAAGCCCATCCATCTTCTCCCTTCTGCATTTGGCATGACTCTTCGATCTGCTGTTGATTTGTGCTGTGACCCCGATTAAGTTGGTTCAAGGCCAAGACTAAACAATTTGATTTTTGACCGTTTTGAGTTTAGTGCCGAGTCAAAGATGACGATGTGCCCGGGTCACGGCAAAATGCAAAAACATTACTCTCCCCCAACTGCTGATGCAAAGCTTCGATTCTGTTGCTATTTTGATTTCTAATTGCTTACAATAGTTCAGTTCTGGTATCTATATCCCCATTTATGGCCCAATTACACAGACTTTGCGCGCATTACTTCATTTTTTATTCACGCAAATGATGAAATGAGTGTGTGGAGAGATTGACGACAACGAAAGTAACGGCGGCGGATGAGTCGCGAAACAATTTACACACAAAAAATTGTCGTTTGAAAAGAACCTGAATTGGAGGAGACGAAAAGAGACACACACAAAAACGGGAGCAGAGTTCGTTTGAGGATCTCGAGAAGCGGATTTGTTGTTAAACCATGGAGTGTGTGCACGGCCGGGATCAAATTTATGGTACAGGCGCGACAAGGTTTTGTGCTTTGAGAATTTGTTTTTACAAATGCCGTGATGAAAGAAGAGAAATGGTGGACAGACACCAAAGCGGAAGAAGCGCTTGTCTTTATCAGTAGAGAGTGAACAAAATCCATGTGATCGATTGAGAATTATTTATTATTGGTGGTCCAAAAAGGGAAATCATATTATCCATATGTCGCGGGACAACAAACAAAACAACGATACGTGTGATTGATTTGGTGATGATGCGAAATGTGTGTGGTCCAGGACTAGAGTGTTTGTTGTGCCTGATGGTTTGCCGATTGAGTGATTGGTTGGTTGGTCTGTATGTTGTGCCCATTTAACGCTAACCGATCATTATTTTTCTAATACAAAATATGCATATTGGCGTCGGGTTCAACTGCGTCTCTGTGTGCTACCGCCGCCGGAGGAAGCTGTCGTTGCGCCCGCAGAGGCAGTGCCAACCGCCTTCCGCCTGTTCTGCTGGTCCAGAGTGCCGGCCCCGCTGAAGCAATTCAGCTGCTGCTGATGCACAATGGATTGGCGCCGCGCCGACTGCCGCAACACCGGTGTGCTCGAAGTGCCATCGAAGCCCTTCTGCTGCTGATCAACGTGGTTAACACCACCAGAGGAGCCGGAATGTCGTGTGGACCGAGACACGGGACGCGAAGCTGAAAGCCCATCCCAGTACAGTGTCCGTGGTGTTCAGCCAAACCGGTCTTGGAGCTGGTTTCGCTGCTCCCCGAGATGGACGACTCCTTCGGCGAAATGCTGTTGCAGCGGCCCTTCACGGGCCCACCATGGTGGTCCTGTTCAGAGCTCCGACTTCGCTTTCTGCGCAGCTCCATCTGATTTTGGCGCGATTTGAGGCCGCCAATTTCCTTGGAGGATCTGAAGCTGCTTATAATATTATTGTGCACAATGCACATTCGCCAACATCCAAATGGACCGACCTGTTGAGCAATTGTTCCGCCGCATTCCCATCCTGCTGCTGGGGTTCCTGTTCATTCGGCGAATGCGAATGGTCCCGTGAAGCGCTGCTGGTCGCGCGCGGTCGAAGCGTCATGTGCGGAACTGGCTGTTGCTGATGTGGTGGCGGCGGCGCAGCAAGACTTGCAGTGTCGTTGTTCTGCTGCAGTTGGTCTTGTTCAGGCGACGCCTGCTCCACTCCAACACTCAAGTTGATCCGCGGCGCCATTTGGGCGAACGGCAGTGCTGACGCGGGAACTGTAGAAGGCAGTGGCCGAAGTGCATCGGCGGCTACAGCAGTAAGTTCAGACCACGACGGCTGCGGGTGTTGTTCCTCATCAGCTACTGGAATAGTTTAGTTGGGAGTACTGCTTGCAGAATTTTGTGTCTGGCTTTTTGTTCCCACTCGCGTACCTTCCACCTTGATGGACTTCCTGCGCTTTTCCGTCGCTGCCTTTTCGCCATTCAGCGGCCGTTCTTCCCCAACTCGGCTGCTGCTGCGGCTGTCCAATTTCTCGCCCGTCTCCTTCCCCTCTTCGTCCAATTCGTCCTCTTCCTCCTCCTTTTTCACTTCAAGAGCTGCCTGTGCGGCCGCTTGTTGCGCTGCCGCGCGTCGATACTGCGACTGGATGCGGCGAATGCGGTTGCGCTCGTGGTGCTGCAGCCGTTTGGCCAGAACCCTTCACGGAAACCACAATGTCTAGAACGGACCAAATGCGAAGAAGTTGAACCTCCTCTCCTCGGTGACGGTCAGAATGCGCTGGTTCAGTCGGGCCAACTCATCCGCGAGCGCACCATTTTTCTGAGCAAATTATCCATTGAAAAAATCCACAATGTTGACGACCGGGATTGAACCCACGACCCTTTGGTGTCCCCGAAATTCGCCACAGAACCACGAAAAAACTCACATAGACGAGCGCCTTGACGGTGCGCTGCAAATGGTACAGCTTCAGCGCGTACTTGCGGCACTCCAGCTCGCGCGCGTGCCGACTCAGCAATTGGGCCCTGCTCAGCTGGGCGCGCGGCTGCTGCGGTGGAATCGGCTGTTCGGCGGATGGTCCTGCGGGATAGACGCGCATCTGAAGGCCCGCATTCGGCAGCGGAGTGGACGGCGGCGGCAGCATTCGATGTTGTTGGTTTGGCTGCAACAACACGGACTCTATCTATCCCCTGCATGGCTTGTTCAGATTCTTGGTTGGTGGGCCAAATTGCTTCAGACCCTACCACCATCCATAGTAGTCTCGTCTCTATTCTGCCCCCTATATTCAACAACCACCGCGAAATCCGAATCAAATCCGAACCATTGGCGAAGGCGGCGGTGGAGGTGCGGGACTGCACATTTGCTGCTGCTGCTGTGGGTGGTGGTGTCTCTGGTGGAACTGTTGTTGCTGTTGTTGGAAGTGCATTTGCGGCGGATAGGCGCATGACGCGGGCGCTGAGGCAGGCGACGGGGACAACATTTGGGGCGGAAGCATGACCCTCTGCTGCTGCGCATATCCACTCGGCTCCACCGGCGGAGCAGCGAACATTTGCTGCTGAAGATGTTGCGGCGGTGGGGCGGGATACTTGGCGGCAGCCGTTTGGCCATCCGGCGAAGGGCCAGGCCCGTACGGAGAAGGCGGCGGCCGGTGGTGGGATGCAATCGCCATTTGCTGCAAGAATCGAACGTTAAAAGGCAGGGACGACCCTCGAATATTTGAAAAACCATCCTCCAAAACGGCCACTTAGTCACCCCATAGACCATAATTTCTTGTGGCCTATGTCCCTCTTGTTTCCCCAGAAATATGTGTTTTCATGTTTTGTATTCCGTTGTTCCAGATATTTGTAGTCCTCCTATTTCCGCATCATTCGTGTCAAGTGCTTGTGCACTCGTAATGTCCATTTTTTTAAAGACGCAGTAGACCGAGAATGCACCAAAAAGAACACAGTGTAGTTTTGAACTGTGTCGGTTGTTCTGTGCATGTGAGATTTGGCAATCCTAAACTTGACAGGCCCTATCTTGGACCACCACCCCATCATTTTGGCACATGAAGACTGTCGAGTCAGTCCGTTCTCTCATCGGCCCACATTGAGGTCACTCTGAGTGCGTACATTCTGGTAGTGGTTGTGACTCTGCTGTAGCGGCTGCGGCACTTCGACTGGCCCAAACTCCCCGCCAGCATAGGGCGTTCCCGGCGCCACTCCCGTCTGCGCCCTGCCCTGGGGCAAATGCAGAAACTGCTGCTGCGGATGGATGATGTGCTGCTGCTGCTGGGGGGCAGGCCGCACCAACATCTCGCTGCTGCCGCTGTTCTGCTGCAGTCCATCGAACGGCGAGTGCCGCTGCTCCGAGGCAACTGGGGGGCGCTGCTGCACTGGCGAGGGCTGGGGCGGACGGCCCTGAGGGAGAGAGGGAAAGGGGGCATTTATTAGAGAAGGAGAAAAACAGAAAAACTGGGAGCCATCATCCCGGATTTTCTTTGATTTGTGGACTTTATACGACGTTTTTGATTAAAGCTCTCTCAATATACCAATTCCGAGAGTGGGAATCAACGAACAAATGCCAATCCTGTTGGATTCTAGACTTCGCCCACCATTATTGGTCTCCTGCTTGCCCACCTGTTGTGCCTGTGGCGAAGCGTTTGGCGGCATCATGGGGGTCTGCTGATGCTGGCCACCGGGCGGCTGCATGTGCACCACTTGGATCTTGGTGCCCGTCAGCGGGAAGTCGCCGTGCGTCTGCGGCGGATTCTGCACGTGGATGCGGCACTTCTGCTGCGACGGGAGCAAGTGCTGAACGCAAATGGGTCAATGGCATTTGGTGGGCGATTGCCTCTTCGAGCTGCTGCGCCTGCTGAACTGCTCCAAAGTGTTGGGGCGGCTGTTGGCCGTACGGGTGTTGTGCAGCAGCCGGAGATTGCACAAATTGCTGTCGCTGGGGCACATTTCCCATCGAATTCAACAGTGTTGCGGCGCCTCTTCGCCTCTTTCCGCCGCCCGGAGTGCCTCCAGTGTTCGGCTGACCGCCAGAGGACGTGCTTGCGCCGCCCAGAAATGCAGTGCTCGGCGCCAAAAGGGAGGAGAGTGGCGACGGCTGGTCAACGCCGACGGGCTGCGGGGCCAGTGCCAACGCCAGCGGTGCACAGGGGTTGCTGGCCGCCGCACCCGGCGGAACCGGTGAAGTGCCCACAATGCGCTGCTCAATCTCGAAGCTGCCGCCGCCCGACGCAACGGAACTGAACAGAACGAATTTGCATATAGGTATTCGAAGTTCACCAAACATTGAAAGTCGCCTAATCACTAAATTTCCCAATGAGGGATTAATAGAGCATAGAGTACAGAAATGTCTACCCAGAATTTCCCATCACCGGTTTAAATCTGCTGGGTCCAGTGTGGTCAAGTGGCCCCTTAGGAGTCCAAGTCCCAAGTGCGTTTTGGGCCTACGCGATTGTGCTGGCGAGTGCGTCGGCCGAGTTGGGCGGAGGCTGCGCATTTGTGGAGTTTGCCTTCGAGGTCCGTTTCCCGCGGCCTGCTCCCCGTTTTGGCGGCGACAACGACTCCGCTTTGGACTGCGTCCGTGCGGAGGACGGCATTGAGATCAGTTGTGTTTGTTGCTGGTGCTGAGACGGCGGCGGGTCGCTGCAGGACGCGGAAGAGGAGGGACCGCTGGTCAGGAAAGGACATGGCGACGGGCCCCCAGGGCCGCTTGTCAGTGCGGAGGCGACCGCCACCGAGGGCGGGGCACTCTCCGTCTGTGGCCTGAACCCACTCGATGTTGAATATCCGGATCTGAGCCTCAAGAACTTCTTTTCACAAATGCAAACCTTTTGCGAGCAGCACTGGTCGCCATCGGCTCAGTCGTTGATCCGCTCGACCAGGAGGTCTCCGCCGGCTCTTCCCGCCGCGGGGCGCACAACTTTCGCACCATCATTTCGTGCTGTTGCTGCTGCCGTTTGGCCGCTTGCTGCTGTTGCAAGTGCTGCTTCACGGTCGGCCCATCCGGCGTTTGAGGGTCGAACGACTGCTGTTGTTGCTGCTGCTGGATCAGCGGCGGCAACACAGAGGACGGACTGTAATGGATCGCCAGAATGAATTCTGCGTTCGGGTTATTGAGCGAGTATTATTGTTACGTCTTGATCTTGGGCGTTCGAGTAGAAGTCTTCTTTTTGGCGCCTGTCCCGCTCGAACTGTTCGACATCGGTGTCTTCGGCTGCATGTGTTGTTCTCCTCCCGCACCAGAGCCATACGGAGTTGGCGGCATCTGCCCAAAGGAATCCTGCAAACTCGTGAACATACATTGATGATGAGTGTTTGTTCCTCTCACAAACCGAATTATGTTGTTGCTGCTGTGCATGCAGTTCGCTGCTGCCGCCGTTGTTTGTGTGGTTCATGGCCATGTAGGCGTCCGGAGGTGTGGAGTTGACCATCATGCGGAGCGAGTAGTTGCTGCGCACGGACGGGGAACGGTTGTTCGGCAGCGACGAGGCGGACATGGGCGACTCGGGCGGCGCCGAGATGATCGAGCCCGGGTTGGAGGGAACAGACGAGTGCGAGTGGTTGTTCATGTGCTGCACACTGTTCTGCGCGGAATAAGCCGGAGACTGCATCTGAACAGCCAGACATGTCGGCGGTTGTATTAATACCTATTTGGTACTCGGTAGGTCTTCACACTTTTGTAGGGTTCCTTGACAAATAAAACAGTTATAAATATCCAACCATTGGCAACACTTCTAAACATTACAGGACTAGCTGTCGTGGTGAGTTTCACACCTTTTAAACTTGGGTATTTTGATTCTCGACCATCAACCCCCCCCCCTACTATTTGAGCGACTTAATATGCCGCGTTATTCGATCATCAACTTCCATTATTCGATAACTGTCTTGTGGACCGAATGTTGTTGGTCCTATAACGGTGTGTGCCGGAACCAATCACACAAGTCTGGTTCACGACCTAAGTGAACTTTCAAATTAATGCAAACCGCTTGGTGGTGTTGCGGCAGGTGGTTGTAGTGGTTGTCCATCATTGGCGAGGACATGGCCGAATGCTGCATGTGGAAGCCGAACTGCGGCTGCTGCTGTTGGTGGTGAACAGCACCGAAGTCGCCGCCATTGCTGGTGTGACTCCGGTTTGCCACAGCCGGAAAAGGCGATGCGGGCGAGAACTGCTGTTGGTGCTGCGGCGGCAGCTGGTGGTGATGGTGGAGGGAATGGCTGGACGCGGAGGAGGAGGGCCGCTGGCCGAACGAGGTAATCGGAGGCAGAGATCCTGACAGTGGGGGGACCGCCGACGAGGAGAGCACTGAGGACGAGGTGCACGCGGACGATTGGCCCACGTAGCAGCGATCGTCCTGCAAATGCCATGAATGGGTGTTAACATTTGAGATCATGTTTATATTTATATCACTATCAGTAATCTATAGTAGCGAAAGCGTGATTTTTTGAGATCAAGTAAAAAAGACGTCTTCATTTTTCATTTTTATGCACCTTGTCTAATGAGTAATATGAATGGAGTATTTTTTTGAAGCTATAAGGTTCAGTTAAAGACAATCATCAATGGTTTTGTATTCAGCTCTTGTTGTATTTTACATGTATGTTATTTGGACGAAGTAGGAATTAGTTTCCGGCCAGATAATTTTGCTTCATGCTAAAGGAATATGCAAACCTGGATTTGGGGGTATGGCAGTGGCGGATAGGCAGCATGATTGTGGTGATGATACGCGTTGTTTTCGGAATTGTTTGAACTGTTGTTGTTGTACTGGTTGTTGTGATGGTGGTTGTGCTGCTGCGGCATAACAGGCGACGACAGTTCGGCATACGAGGCGGAAGGGCCTCCGTCGCCGCCGTAACTGTTCGCCGCAACCAGATCCTCCACTCCGCCACCACTGCCCAGACTGTTCAGAGGCAGTTGGTGCTGTGCCATGCAATAAACAACTGAACAAAGGGGAAAGGAATTTCTGAGATTTAGAGCATTTGCCAAAAAATAAGACCATTGAAAACAAAGGCAGAAGCATAAAAATGAGGATAAAATCCGGAGCACTGACCACCGAGATCGGACCCAATACTAGACAGTTCCAAAACCATTAATAAATGGCAAAATTCCTAATCAATCCAATGTTTATTTTATTTTATAATTATTATTTATTAATTATTATCGTCTGCACGGGCCAGATGATTACTATTTTTGCATTTGGCATCTGCTGCCCGCTGTTTTCCTTCCCGTACAAAAATAATGAGCGCGCAGGCACAGCGACGGGAAGCCACAAGGCCACAGCCCAAATTGCCATTGTTGGCCTCGCTGGCTGTACCGTTCCGCACTCTCTTCCCTTTCTGCGCCTGCTGCAAGCAGATTTCCGCTTCATCCAAATGTGGGCAAAATGCAAAAGCAATAATTTGGAGTGATTCCATCGCGGATATACGAATACCAGATACGAAGATTCAACAAAAAAACCATAAATCCATCTCGAAAAATCAATGTGTTGGGCCATAGATAAAATTGTAAAAATATACGTACCTACTTACTAGTATTTAACAGTAAACATCGAACAGTCGACGAAATTCAAAAATCAGATAATCAAATAAGAAAGATAAGATCATCATCATTCATAAATTGAGAATTTTAAATTTTTACAAAAAGAATGAAATTATAGTCGAGTTTCAAGTTTCGATGGCGGTTGCCCAACCACCTACTATGCCTGAAAAAAGCCAAAATTCCAATTCTGAAGTTCTAAACCTATTTTAAACAGTGGGTTAGCACTTTTGTGTCTGAACGAACTCAAACACGTTTTCACTCTTCCCGCTGTTTCCTGTTTGCCCTCTTCTGTCGTCTGGCCCAAGACCGGAAAATCGCTATGAGGACAATCGATTGACGTTAACGAGCAAACTTGTCGGCCGTCAACACACAAAACATTGCACTGACATTCTCTTGTTAGCTGGGGCAATCAGCAAAATCTCGAGATATTTTGAATGAAATGTAAAGCCATCGAAGGTAAGAAAAGCATCATTTTTAATCATAGATATATATAGCGTTATATAGTAAGTCAAGAATAGGGGCTACATGGATCTCGCGTTTGATATGACCATCATATAAATTAGTTTTGACATTCCTTAAAAATATAGTTCAAATCGAAGCATGGAATGAGACACAAAGCGATCGTGAATTTTTGGTCAAAGATATTTATGTATTTATATTCTGTTCTTGTGACCTCATCTTTGCCTCCGGATCATTCGGATTTGGGTTTTCCCTTTTGCGGGAGTGCGGTCGCCTGGTCGTAGGTGGGCAGCGGTGCGGGATACGGCGCCACTTGCGGCTGCTGCGGCGAGTACGGCGGCGCTGCGTATGGCGGTGCAGAGGGTCCGACGCTGTTTTGGTCTTGCTCCCCCGAATTGTTGGCGGTCCAGCCGGGCGGCGGCGGCTGAGTCTGCGCCGGTCCAATGCCCCCGTACGGCGGCGGCTGTTCGTACATGAACACGCTCTCCGCTGAAACAACAAACCAAACCCCATATGTTCTAAGCCCTCATTTTGGTTACGCGGCGGCTGTTCCGGAAACGCGTGCACTGGCGCCTGATAGCCATTGCACTGCCCACCGGTCCAATAGTAAGTGGGCGGCGGTGAGTAGTACGCGCCGGGTGGAGGCGCGTACGGAGGGGGCGCATTGGCCGGACGTTGGCAAAAGCTGTTCGCTGAAATATTTGCATTCTGGGGTTCATCTTTGAATTGACCAATTAAGGAATATACCCATGTCGCTGGTCTTCAGCAGTGCTTGTCCAAACTCGATGCATCCCCCACGATTGAAGGTCAGTTTCCAATAGGCTTGGCCCTCGAATCCGCCGTCCGGTTGTGCGATCAGCTCGCCTGCCAAGTAGTTTGCGCCGAAAATGGGCTGCTCCAGTTTCACATTGCGAATGCAGCCGAAGGGCATCGAAAGCGATTTGAAGCCGGAATCCCCTCCACCGAGAGTGTTGTTGAAAATAATCTGGAATAACAAATCACATTGATTTTTTCAAAGATATGTCTTTTCCATTTCTTAGTATATTCTTGATTTTGTTTAACAACCAACCCTGTGCGAAGTCAGATAGAGATTGCCCTTCTTGGTCCCTTTAAAAGCCTGACTTGATGGCTTCTCGAATGAGAGGTTCACTTCGCGCACGAAGAGCAAAATTCTGAATAACAAATTGAAGTTGGGACTTTGGGTGGATGACTCACATCTCTCCATTGTAGATTATAACTCCGCGCCCATCCGGAGTGTTAGCCGAATTCAGAGACATTATTTTGCTAAATTCAATCTTTAATCTAAATGAGTTAGTACATATGTAATAATAATAAACTAACTAATAAATAATAATATTTTGGAACAAAAACAAATAACTATTTACTCTATGTGTTGCTGCTACCTTGTTATTGGGATATTGGGCAAAAACATGGGTAAATGACTTACACGTTTGTAGGTGTTTGTCGAAATAATGATTATTGACTTAACCAGATAATAAGAAATAAGAATGATAATTGATAAATGAGTAAAATATGTATGTACTATGTAGTATGTACACGTGTTTTAGAATAAGAAGCAAAAACAACAAACCAATAAACATCATAATTTCAGAGAAGAGAATTCTCGTTTTTATATGAGCCTTGCCTTTTGAATCTAAAACAAGATTCCGTAGTGGACTGCCAAATTGTGCGTCTATTTCCTGTATAAGGGGTGGCCAAAAACACAACACTTCAGTGAGCGCAGAGAAGCGAACGAACAGCAAAAAAGCAAAAAAATGCGTCGAACAGATGTTAAAACCTTAAAACAAAAACGAACAAGAAAGCACAATTGCTTCAGCATTACATGCATGATTATGACAATGATCTTGTATAATTCCATTTTTGGAGAATTTTTTATAAAATAGAATTTCACCTAACATAATCAATTTATATTGGGAGTGCATTAATTTACCCACAAAACAAAATGAAAATACCCACAAAATAAAGGAATTTACCCACAGTCAAAAATAAAATGAAA
>VAHH01000501.1:0-28820 GCA_013357305.1 Radopholus similis | reverse complement strand
TAATTAATTCAGCAGTGAGAATAATGTTCTTTTTCGTCAGCAGTGAAAATAATTAATTCAGCAGTGAGAATAATGGACGTCCTTTAGTTTCCACATAAATGCTCAAACTTTATCAATCCACCCCAAATCGAGTCAGTTTGATTTTGACTGATTGTGCGAGGCATGGACTGTTGTTAAAGTCCATCCTGTAGAGATCTGGCTTTTTGTAGATGGAGTAGACACAGCGGAGGCGGTTCCGTTCATTTTCCCGGGCATGCCTCTTTCCCGAATGCCGCTTCGGGTCGAAGTAGGGCAGGATGCCCGCGTACGGGGCTGGCACACAATCTGATTTAAAAGGTGCCGTGAACGGCTTAATCCATTTCTATTACCGCACGGCTTCTTCTTCCACATATTCGCCCAATCTGGCTGCCAACTCAGATTCCGTTGGTCGGCATCAAAGCCATCTGGCATATCTGAAGTGATCTCTGAGTTTCGACAAAAAAGTTGGCATATAGAACCACCTTTGCAACTCAGCACCTTCTCTGGTCCGGCGTTCACTCCCAATTTTCCACAAAACCATTTGAATGCCTTTCATGACCAATTATTTTGTCGGCCCATATTCCACTTTCCCCTCGTACCTTTATGCGTCTGTTCTCGCCTCCCGACCCCGGGTAGAACCCTTCACGCGGAGTGTTCTTGTCCTCGCCCGCGCACTCGTTGTTGATCACCAGGCTGGTCGGCCCAAACACGGATCCGTTGTAGCCGGCCGCCCGATTCTGTTCACTCGACACCCAATTGCCCATTATGATCGAAAAGTGCGAGTGATCCAAGTTAGGTAATTATATTGCACGGCCAGTCCAACTTCGTGCATTGACGGCTTTGGCGGTTGGGGGGTCATGTAGAACCTGTGGGAAATGTGCGGAATGCATCTAAAGAGTCCAACAAGTAGGGACCACAGCGCCGAGAGCATCGCCAGAGGCGGGTCGAGGCGAGTGAGCAGCTCGTTGGGCTTCTGCAGCAGGTCCACTTCGATTCCCTCGGTGCGCAAAAAGTGCTGGAACTGGCCGTAGTTGTAGTTCCACGAGAGCTGCAGGGGCCCCCGCCCGAAGTAGCAGCCCTTGTAGCTGCTCCAGTTGCCCGCATTCGGGTCCTCGTCTGCCTTGCAGGGATACCTTGGATTGGGCATTCAGCAAGGGATGTGGATTAATACTTGAGTCCAACCAAAAGTCCAGTTCTGGCGATCTCTTGCAGTATCGGCCAGCAGGCATGCAACTCTCGCCGTCCCTTATCGAGTTCCCGTCTCGTCTGCGCGCGAACAAATGCGATCTCGGCCCACCCTGTTAATTTAAAGTGAAAAGAGGTAGTCTTTTTTTCGGTATATCCTTCGTCTCTTCCACATTCTCACTCAAAATTACAGCCATTCAACAGCAATAATAACTAAATTATGTGTGCGCACCTCAAAGAAGTGATAGAATCCGCCGCGGTAGAAGCATTCGCTGGCCACTCGCGGGGAAAGATTCGAATGACTGTGTGGAAGAGGCACGAATGTTAATTGGTTTGTTTCGGCAAAAGACCACTCTCTCCCCACTTGAATATGCGCAGATTGTTGAATCCGCTTTCAGCGAGCACGTGCGCAAAGAAGGCGGCAACATCGCGCTTCTGCAACTCGTGCAGGGTGTACGGCGACTTGGTGAGGGTGCGCGCCCCAGTGGCGCCCCCGAACTCGGGGAAATAGCGTGCGGCGATGATGAACGCCTCGAAGGAGTAGGGCATGCAGGCATGTTCGCCCCAGCCCTGGTTGGCGATCGGAAACAGATTCTGCGCAAAATACGAGGAAATAATGCATGCTAAAGTCAAAATGGGGAAAAGGAATGTCAAAGGGTTTGTAGAATTTAATACTGCATCGCTTTTGTGAGTTGAATGAAGAATGATTTATGGCTTCAAAAAATTAATCCTTTGACTATAATTGGCAGCCAATTTTGTAACTCAAAGCTCAAATTTAGTGGAACCGGTATCCCTGGTTTGGATGAGTAATCATTTTTTCCAGTCTCGAGACCGATCCCGACATAATAAAGATTGTTGTGTTTAAAATCCCTAGAATCCGAATTCCATTCAAAAGAGTGTGTCTAGACCACGTTGTTTGCTCACTTCCCACATTTGTCGCGTGAACCACTTCTCCAGGCGCACTCGGGGCCGCAGGTTCGGGTCCACTGCTCCGGAGCACTTTTGCGTCGGGATGCGCCCGTACTTGCGCGTCTTCGGGCAAACTTGCGTCGGCGCCAACGACCAATGGCTGGCAGAGGTGAAGAGGGAGGGGAACAGCATCGGCAGGGAATTCAGGAGAACCGCAAAGAAGCAACCTCCAAACAGCACAGAGAACATTGGAAGTGAATTGGGTACGACTAAACCAAAAATAGGTGTATAATTGAAAGGCAATACTTGGTATACTATAGCCGGAGCCCTTTTAATGGGGCCAGTGAAGTGACAATTAATTGTGAATGTTCCATTTGCCCCTGTGTGGTTGGACTTCGACGGAAGAGAGAAAGTGGGCCTCGCGACCAATGGTCAACACTTTGTGCTCTCGCTGTTCTGGCGGTGTCCGGTCCGCACACAACAATTGAGCATGAAGGAAAGGCAAACACGCAAATAAGAGCAAAGAAAAAGAGCAATGAAAAAAGGAAGCGGAGCGGGGACTGGACCGGCGGAACAACAATAACTCGAAAGCAAAAGTGCTTTCTATAAATAATGCGCATTCGCTCGACACTCGATTGTAGCACATTGCCAATATTTTACGGAAAAACATGTGATCTGGGGATATGTATTATTACACATTATGCACTTGTCCGATCTCTCAGCGGGCACTGTTGGAGCCTTGAAGGGTTGCTATCCTTTCCGGGAGAACGGGTCCCGGAAGAGCAGCACAGCGACAAGGGTACCCGTCGACACGGTGGCCATGAAGGTGCCCACAGAGACGAGAGCCTGTTTGGCGCAAATCGTCTTCGAATCCAAATGGAGCAGACCGTGAACATTGGGAGCGAGACGCACAGCTGGGTATGGCCTGAACGTACATGGCGCAGGTGGACGGCGGACAGCGGGTATTTGGAAGGAAGTGGCGCCACTGAAAGAAACGCCATTCAAGGATAAAAGGTTTCTGCATAATTGTGGGTTTTCCCAACCAAATTTTTACTCTTGCCTTCCGTTTTGGGCGTCTGTTCCTCTTCAGTTGCCTCCGCCAAGTCGAACACGGTGAGCAGCGGCGAGTGCAACTCCCAGTCCAGCAGTGCGTCCTCGTCGGCGGCGCTCCTCTTTGTGCGATTGTGCCGCTCGGCCACATCGTTGCTCTGGCCGACGGAGCAATTTGGCGGCTGAACGTCCCCATTCATAAGTTATTCATTTGAATAGATGGACGCACCGTGACTCCGTCGCATTTGCCCATGTCCCGCATGCACACAGTGATGGAGCACTGCACCAAGTGTGGGGAGAATGGGCCATTTATTGGGACTGGGAGTGGGCACTGAGTGTGACCTGGAAGCCGACCAAGTCGCCGTCCGGGAACTTGGCCACGTCGGCCATGATGCTCGCCTTCAGCGCTTTCGACGAGTACACCGGCGTGGCCAGAATGGCTGGGTCCGTGGAGCAGCTGGAGCACACAGTTTGTGCAGAATTAAGTTGCGTTATATTTTGGCATTATTACCCTCTGCCGTCCACGACCAGCTGTCTCCGACTCTTCCCGTCCTCCACAAAGCAGTCGTGCACCAGCAGCCTCAAACCGCCGTTTCCAACCAGAACCCGGGGCAAAACCAACCCGAACAGTCGTGCCAGGCGTGCCTCCTCCTCCTCTTCGCCGCCACCGTTTGCGTCGTCCCTCTGCTGGGCCTGTCTGCTGCCGCCATGGCACATCCACTGGTGCTCCACCGTCTCCCCCACGCGCACATTCCTCACCTGCAGCAAACGCACACACCATCAAGTAGGTAATTGTTTTGAGTGCACCCACTTCGCCGCTGCCCTGCTGGCCATGGATGCGGTACTCGCACTGCGGTGCCTCCATCTGGTTGCTGATCTGGATGATCGGGGGCGGACTGCAATTGGGTGTTCGGATTGACAAGCACAGCGACACACATTCAGAGGTTGAATGCGCGCTTTCAACGCAAATGTGGAATATGTATGTGTACCTGACGTCGATCTGCGTGCTCAACAGTCGCTCCGGCTCCTGGTAGGCGCACTGGATGTTGTAGGCACGGTCCACGCGAGTGATGAAGCTCGGGTGGAAGCTGACCACCACAGTGAAGCTGATCTGCATCCCGGGCGGATTTGCCTGTGGGAGGAAGTGGCATTTTGTCCAACGGCCCCAATCAGCTTCAATCTCGATGATTCCATTCCCACCACTCTGTCGCGACGCGTGTTGCACTCCTCCAGCAGCACCTTCAGCTCTGCACTGTGTTCCGCCACGCGTCGCTGGCGACTGCCGACTTTTTGGACGCGCATGTCCTGCTGCCGCGACTCTCGGTCACAGTCCTCGCAGGGCGGACAAATCTGGGGGCAGAGAAGGGCGTTGACTCTCGGGTACCTTTGCCGTTATGGCGGCCCATTTCTATCACCAGAGGACACTCCCCGTTCGCATCCGGACTTAGGCGACTGCCGTAGCGGCGAAAGCCCTGTCCGTCCAGACCGGGCTTTCCGCGCAGGAAGCTGCGCCAGCGCTTTATCTGCTCCGCGGAGCCGAAGCCGGGCAGGTGCGAGGGAATGGGCCGGTGGGAGCCGTCCAGATTGCCGTTGCGCCGCTTTTGCAATTCCTGAACGAGATGTGGTGTGTTTCAATGTTGCCAGCCCAGTTGGGGAGGGAACCTGGAGTATCTGGCGGATGGTCTCGTCGTCCACCTCCTCCTCCTCCTCGCCGTCCCCCTCCCCCGTTCTGGCGCGTGTCCCGCCCTCCAGCAGAGTGTCCTCCTCTTCCTCCCTCTCCGGCACCCCTCCTCCCCTGTTGCGCACTGGCGCTGTGGCCCCACCTTTGCTGGCGGTCTCCTCGTAGTAGTCCTCCTTTCCGCCTCCGGCCTCCTCTCGATTCCCTCGACTGCTGCCCGCTTTTTTGCTGCCGCCAGCATTCGGGAAATCGTCTGCAAAAAGGAAAATGTTTGTTGTTTTCGTATTCTTTTGGAGATCGAACATTTCGCGAAAAAAGTCTTGCCGCCCACTATTTTTGGGCTCCAATCGCCCATTTGCAACTGACCAAAGTCCACTTCGTTCTCGCCTTGCATTTTGTTCGGTGCTTCTGTCGGAACCATGCTGCGCATACATTTCGGATTGTCGAACTCGCCCTTCACGTACACCTTTAAAACAGAAAGTAGAAGAAAAAAGGCGAAAATATCTCACTTTTAGGAGATTGGATATGAATGATTATTGTAAGTATGTGCTATATCGTGAAGTGAACCTTGCCAGTAAAGGGCTTCTGCGTGGCCACCCGGAAGTGCACGGAATCGCGCGAACACTCCACTTGGGGAGTGCCCAGAACACCGTTATCGATGTCCAGCGCAGCTTGGGAGACTGGCGCAAAGAAGATGGCCACCTGAGCAAAAAAAAGTGATTGGAAAAGTTTTCTATTGGAAAATGTTTTTTCGACAAAAAATGACTGCCAAAAGCCCAAAAGTGGTCATTCATCACAAATCACAATGTTCCTCCAACACATTCCAATTTGCGCCCTTCCTGTGGCCTTCACCGCCAGCCAGTCAGTCGTTCTTTCATCCCCAATTTCCGTCGTTGTTCCTCTCCAAATTGCCACTTTGCCCACAAAAACAAACACAGTAATATCGTCCACCCC
This sequence comes from Radopholus similis, assembly GCA_013357305.1. Classification (NCBI taxonomy): domain Eukaryota; kingdom Metazoa; phylum Nematoda; class Chromadorea; order Rhabditida; family Pratylenchidae; genus Radopholus; species Radopholus similis. The sequence continues at coordinate 23,026 of VAHH01000501.1, read as the reverse complement.
TCGGACCGATTGGCACCATCCGCCGAAGGCAAGGGGAGGGATGTCGTTCACTCTCAACTCTCACAACTCCAACTCCTCATTATGGACCGATTAGCTTAATGAAAATGAGGCCAAAATGAACGTGTTCGATTGATTCATTCTCAATTTTTTAAAGCCAATTGTGGGTCCTTTTTTCGTTCCTCTGTTTTGTGTCTCTGCCTCTCTCGCCGCGCACGGGTCACTCATCCCCAGACCCCGAACCCAGTCCACGCCACCGCATTCATTCATTTGGTGTATCCACTGTCCACCACCACACCCTTTGTTGAGGGCTAGATGGACTGGCGAGAACAAGGTCATTCTCATTAATAATGTGGGAAAGAAGGCGAATACGCGGGGAACCGGCGGAATGGGAATGGGACACACAGGAGAACAGGACACACACCTTCTGGCTGGGCTAATTCATTCGGTGGTGGAACACGGTTAAAGACCGAAATGATAATATTGAACAGTGCTTAGTGGTTACTCCCGATCTGCTTTCTGGACCGCAATTGCTTTGAACCAGTTCGGCGTTTATTTGCACTTCCAACAACACCCGGATTCTGACATTTGGGGGGATTCTTCCATGAAAATGCGCCCATACAAATGTGCATTTCGCATCCAAATTTGGAAGATCGCGCGGTTCCAGGATTTGGCGCCCTCCAAAAAGGGAAAGGAGTTCGCCCTCCGCCAGCAGCAGCAGCCCAAGGACTTTGTTTGCTGCCCTTGTTCCCATTCAAATGTTCGCGCTGCACTCTCGAACATAATATGTTACTAGAACCCGTTGCCGCGCTGTTCAAGTGCACACCTAGAGGTTCCCATTGTTGTAGCAGAGACGCGCCAGGGGCAACATTTAGGTACAAGAATAAAAGTGAAAAGCGCCAATGAATTTTGGATTTTTTATAATTTTGGGCTCAGTCATTGAAAAAAAACATTGTCTAAAACGTTAGGTTATCGAAATGAAAAAAAGTGTTCACTAGACTTTTCGCAATTTTTGAACTCACAATTGTTGTCCAAACGACGAGCAATAAGGGAAATGCGGGAGCAGCAGTCATTGTCCCTTTTGCGCCATTCCTTCGGGCAACGAGAGACTGGACCATTGCGTCTTCGTTTCTTCTCCGCCGCTTCATTTTCTTGCTGCAAGCGATACCATTTTTGTGAATAACGAATGAAGCATTAGAAAATATCTCCAATCTGAATAGAATCAAAATCAATTGCCAAAAATGTTTCTAAAATTAAACACAAAAAAAGAAGTCTTACGAATCGCTGAAAACGTCGACAAAAAGAGCCGCGCTATTCAGAATTCGTATTATTTGCTTAATAACACCCCAGGAAGAAAATGCGCACCTAGCTTTGTCCCGATTGCGCGAGGACGCGTAAAAATATGGGCCGTCTGTCCAGAATGGGCAGCAGAAAGAAGTGAGGTGGAGATTGGGGGAGTGGCGATGGGAGGCAGCCAGCAGCCCCGTGGGCGGGCACATGCTGCGGAGGAATAAGGATGGGACGGAGGGAGGGCAAAAGGAGGAGCTGAGCTGCCCAGCATTTGCGCAAGGGAGGTTGGTCTAAAATGTGGAACTGCTGCTGATGGACAAACACGGTCTCGGTGAAATGGATCAGCCCCCCCCCCCTACACTGTTCTTACTTAATATAGTTATTATCTTATTATAACCGGACAAAGATTTGGTTATCAAATGCAGAGTTGTAATGGGAGCTTATAAAGAAATGGTGCAATTTTCTTGAAATTCCAAAATGAGACTTCTTGATTCTTGTATGTTAACTTTTAACAATAAAAATGAAAGGACTAATTACAAAAATGATCATGGAACAGTTCATTCTCTCCTTCCAAGCCGCTATCCTGCATCCTTCACGACCACATCCCGAAAGTCCTCTGCGCTTGCCAAAGCGAAGCCATTCGCATTGTCGGCGAGCCTGAGCAGATGCCTCATGCGCTCCTTGTCGTTCACATCCAGCGACACAAAGCCGACCAGCCCATAGCTGTCAATCACCTCGCAGAGGCCCTGGTTCAACTTCTTGTAGTGACCAAGCGCTGGGTGGTCCTGTCAGGTTTACCAATCTGATTGCCATTTATTAGCCGCTAAGACTCACATCCAGACAGCCAACCAAGTACTTCAAATCGGGCAACTCTTCAAAATAGTCCAACCGAAATGGAGCGTCTTCGGGCAGCAGGTCCACCTTGGAGAGCACGTTGATTTGCGAAACCTCGAGATTGATCATCGCAGAGAGGGACGAAAGCACAACGCCCACAAATTTCCCTGGATCATTTCTACAAAGTGCACAAGCGATGAACTCTGGCAAATCCCAAAAATGCTCACACATAGGTGGAGTCGCTGAGATTAATTGCGCACACTTGCCAGCCCCATTTGTTGAACTGATTGATTATCCTAACATTCAATGGCCATTAATGCTATTGAATTCCCTTTACCTTCGTATTGAATCATCGCTGCAATAGAGTTCCAGTTGTCCAGGCATGTCGATGACGAGGTAAAACCCCTTGAACCTTTCCAACTGCTTCTCCAACCTAAATGATTCATTTGATAATTAAGATGATAGTAAGTACCAAAATTAACCATGCCATATTTGCTGCCAACGTTTGCATGCAGTAGCGCAGCGCTCCATTCGGTCCCAGGTCAAGTTTTTGCATCACATCTTCCACAGTGATCAACTCGCAGATGTCAACGTGAGGCTCATAAGGCAGCTGGTCGTTTGCAGGATCCAAATTGATCTGAAATATGCTATTTGCTAACCCTCAAATCCCGCACTCGCCAATGCATGGGGCCTTTTGATTGCTCGAAAAATCTGTTGCAGTCCCGCGCAATATGTACTCTTTCCAGACCCAGGAGCACCTATCACCATTTGTCCATAAAAAAGAGGCATCTGAAATTAAGATAATAATTAAGGAATTCACCACCAAATTGGATTTTGGAATGCTGGACTGGCAATTGGATTTTTTGGCTTTTCCACTTTCCACAGGACATGCAGAGTTTTGAAAATACAAAAACGAACAGGAGCAGTAGGCTAGAGATAGAGACTAGAAAGAGACAGAGTTATTATTGAATTGACAGTAACATAGAGCGATGCAGAATATATGGCGCCAAATATTGATTCAAAATTAAATTTGGCTTCTAATTCGAATAAAAGTTGGCTTCGTTTCTAAAAAACAGTTCTCACTTCTCAGTCTCACATCTCCATCTCGCTACCTACATAGATAGGTACCTAGGTACTTCCTATTCCAAATACTAATTTCTTGAATCCTGATCCTTGTACTGATTTATTAAAAATATTGCTTTTAGTTACATATCACTTAAGCATTATCAATCCCTACCAGCTACCTACTATAAAATTTAATTGTAAAAACGTGAGAAGCCCTGCCATAGTAAAACTGTAAAACATAAGGCCGTAGACCAAACCGACAATGGTGGACGAACAATGTCGCTATTTATTCAAGTAATTGAATATTTTTAATCAAAAATAATCATCAATAACCTTAAAGAATGGCCAGCGGGATAACTGATTGTGAGAAGAAATTTCGATTTATACAGAAGTGAGTTTCGACAGTTTGGACTTTATGAACCGAATAAATATTTCAATGGGTTTCAGCCACATCAATAGTCTCGAGGAATGCATGCAAGATGGAGAACAGAAGAGGAAAACTATAAAAGCCATGGTCTCATGGGTAAGTTCAGCAGAACAATGAAATAAAGAAAGTAACATCCATTTTTCAGGCGCTAAAAGAATTCAATGCATTGGGCCGGTATCGAAGTGATGTTCGCATGCTTAGTTTGTGGAAAATACTGGTATGAGCACAATGGGTGATATATAGTATTTAACCAATTAAACCCCAATTTAGGGAAAGTACAGCGGTGACATGAAAATGGAAGGGGTTCTGGAGAATGTGCACCGACTCGGATTCTTCAGGCAAAATTCCGCATTCTACTTGATGCTGGCCGAGCATTGGGCTGAACAAGGAAACCGAAAGAATTTCGACAAGTCCGTCAAACTTTGCGAGGAGAACTGCGGCATTGGTGAATTCGAAAGCGAAGAACTGTTCAGGTATGTATAGTAATGGCCTTATGTTGGATCCCAATGTTCCATTTGCATAGACCACTGAGGAGCAAATATTTTGGATCCGCTTCTGATGAAGACGGGAACACAATGGTTTTGATCAAAATGATTGCGGATCAGCAACCTGTGCGTCGTGAGCTGACTATGTTCCGGGACCCAACAACTGTGAATGCAGCACAAAATCAGCCACCGTCATTCACGCAGCCATCGCGTCCCACTGAAGAGTTCTCCATCTTCCACGATCCCACAACTGTAATCCCGGAATCGCAACTGCAAAGGGCGTGTGAGCGAGAAGAACCGCCAATACCACAATCGTCCACCAATTTGGAGAATGTTGCAAAAGAAGAATTTTCGGTGTTTTGTGACCCCACCTACGTCATTCGGCAACCACACGAAGATCCCAATGCAGCGGAAGAAGCAAATCAGGAACAACAGGAAGACGATGAAGAGCTGTTGGACGAGATGTGCGCCAAGGCACCCACCCATTCCATAGTAATGTTCTAATGTCTGTAATTGTTTTTTATCTTTCCCTTTGTGTCGACAGCTGTTCGACAATCTTGATGACATCACTGTCTCCGGATGCCACGGGAAATTCGCAACAGACATGTTCACTTCGACACCCCGCCGATCGATCAATCCGAATTGTACGGGGTTCGCACGAGAAATGATGGAGATGGACGAACTGTTCAAAGCAGCAATGGAAGAAGACAAGGAGGAGGCAGGGGGCTTGTTTGCCGCGAAAGCAAAAGAAGGCGGCGGATCTAAACTGCAGCGACGACTCAGCTTGGTCTGTGCGCATAAATAAAGTTAAAAAACAAACTTTTTGAATGCTTTCTAGATCGGCGATCAACCTATTGACCGGGTAATGTTTTGTGGCCATTAATATACCAATTTTTCCCCGTTCAGGCCAAACGTTCTTCCATCGGGTCGTCGGTCAACGAAATTGCGCGCGCTCTGCCGCAGTTGAACATTGGCTCCACCATTGAGGAAGAGGCGGAGGAGGAATGTGGCAATGGTAAAGAATAAAGATAATTGACTGACAAAAACTATGTAACATTGAATACGATTTTTTGTAAAGGCAATGACGCCAAATCACAATTGAATCAAAATTATTTCGCAATTACTATTGGAGTGGGCCCCCAAAACTTTACTTACTTCAATTTACCCAATTCGCATATGCATTTACTTTTGTTTTTATTTTTAGATTTTAAAGAGAACAACAATAGCTCGTTTGCCTCGCCCGACCGGAAGAAGAAGCGACAACAGCCAGTGCACGCCATTTCCCCACTGGTCAAGGATGTCCAGCAGGGAAACGCACCACACTCGAGACCACAACCGACAGTCGATCTCGACGAAAGCACGCATTTGGGCATCACCGTGGCGACGATAAAAGCCGGTTCTCTGAACCCGTGGAGTGAGGAGAAAAGGTGTCAAGTTCTTAGGGTGGCGCCAGCGATGGTGGAATATCACGAATTTCTGGTGATAATAGAATTAGTTCTTCATAATTCTGTTTGCATTTTTTGCACTCTTCAGTCGGAGAAATGTCCTCGAATTGAACCGAACAAAGTGATCGGCTTGGGCGGGGAGCTGTTCCAGATTGAGAAGCTAATCGGCCAGGCGAGTGTACATTATGTGGCTACAGCAGTTTAAGATGCTATATGTGGTTTCAGGGTGGATTTGCACGTGTTTACAAAGCGAACTCGCAGGAAACCGGCCTAAAATACGCGATTAAAGTATTACAATATTCTCCACGCGCGCACATTGTATTCCATCCAATTTCAGTACGAGGCACCAGCGTGTCCTTGGGAAGTGTACATTTGCTCCACCCTGAAGCGTCGGATGCCACCAGAAATGCTTTGCTCGGTGATGCAGGTCCGAGATGCGTACGTCTTCGCAAACGCCAGTGCCATTGTGTACAACTTCTATCCGAACGGAACTCTTTTGGTGGGCATTTGGGGCGAATTATTGGCAAAGAGGGGGTTGAGTTTAGGACTTGGGCAACGCATACAAGAAGAACAACGCAGAGCCGGGCGGACTGCTCTGCACTTTCTTCGCTGTGCAATTGGCCAGAACGCTCAAATACGTGCACGAGGCCAGAATCATTCACGCAGACGTTAAGCCGGACAACATGATCATTGTGGCACCGTTAGTTCCGGAAAACCATTTTGGTTCAAATAACATTGACACAAATTGTGCAGTTCACTGAATGAACGGGACCCACTTGGACACCTGTTGCGCACTCCGATACTCAAACTGATTGATTGGGGCCGTTCCATCGACATGGATCACTTCAAAGGCCAAGAATTCGTCGGAAGAGCTGGCACCGAGGATTTTGATTGCATTGAGATGACCGTAACACAACACACAAAAATCAGCTTTATTTCTAAAGAATTTTTGCAGACTGGCATGCCTTGGACCTATCAAACCGACTTCTATGGATTTTGTGCGAGCATCTACGTGCTGATGAAGGGCGAGTATCTGGTCACGTTTCGCTACAGCGCCAGTGAGAAGATCATTCCGGTCAAGCAACTCAAGCGGTACATTGATTGATTCAATCGAACTGATATAAACGATCAGTTGTTCAGACGAATGGCACTGTACGACTTGTGGGTGCAGCTGTTCGACGAGTTTCTGAACATTCCCAACTGCAAGCAGTTGCCCTCTTGGGACACGGCGATTGATCGAATGGAGAAGCGGCTGAAGGACGCTGTGGAGGCTGAACCAGTGGAATGGAAGAAGACACTCGAACGATTCAACACTTTCATGAAGCAGCAATAGTGTGACCCGCTTCAAAAATAATTGATTGATAAAACAATGTATATCGAATACGAAATTTTGTAAAGATAAAATTACGCCAAATCATCACAAAGCAATGAAAATTATTTCTCAATTACTATTGGCATGAGCCCCAAGCATAAAAATTAAAAACTTCTTTTCTTCAATTTTGTCCAGTTGTTTTACAACACCTGTGTAACTCCTTTTTTAAATGTAGCAGAAAAGCCAAGAGATTGGCTATATGTTTGGCAGGATGGGATGAAGGGGAATAAATTTTGGAATTTAATTATTCCTTTTTTGCATGTTTTTATTATTGGATTTTTTACATCTAAATTTTGGAAAATGTCACATACAAGCAAATCCGCACTCACATATCTTCACTATTACCAACGACTTCTATATAGTCAATGTGCACTGTTGCGAGCGATAAAATTCTTCTCAACAGAGGCTAAGTCAGGGGCCACGACATCACAATCGAGTGCAAAAATTGATCCGGCCAAACTTCCGGTTCTGCCCAAAAAGAGCCGTGCGAAAGGCGAACCATTCGACTTTGTCGATTATGTGGAGGTTGTTTGCCGCGCAGGCCGAGGCGGCGATGGACTTGTCTCATTTCTCCGAGAAAAGGACATGGAATTTGGTAAGGAATTTCAGAAGTAGTAAGCGATTGATTCGAAGTGATTGAAATATTCAGGAGGGCCCGATGGTGGAAATGGCGGCCACGGGGGACACGTGATTTTCCAAGGTTTTTACTTTTTCGAATTTCAAACTAATTTTTGATTTGAAATCACATTTTAGCGGACTCTAAGGTGTCGGATCTGTCCCACGTCAGTCTAATTTTGAAGGCTCCAAATGGAATTAGTGGTATATTTTTGATGTTATCTGCTGCGGAATATTCAAATTAAGCCGAATACTAGGTCAGGGAAGATGTTGCCACGCCAAGAACAGCGAGCACTTGTACGTCCCGGTGCCGTTGAACACACTCATCAAGAGGCCTAGCGTGGACCAGTTGCGGCCCAACAAAGAGGTGCTGTACGAGCTGGCCAGGGAAGGAGATCTCTTCATTGCTGCGCGCGGTGGCGCTGGGGGCCATGGGAACGCCTTCTACCTGTCAAATATGGTGCGCAAGCCACTCAAAGCAGAGTCGGGTGGAATTGGCGAAAGGGTTTGGCAGCTTAAAATGTGTCCAATATCCACACATTTTACATACAGATGTGCTATGCCATTGAAATGCGCATTATGGCCACCGCTGGTTTTGTCGGGTTCCCAAACGTCGGCAAATCGTATGACCATTTATTTCCTCTTTGTTCGATTCAATCAATAATTTGAGGACACTGTTACGTGCAATTTCTCGTGCAAAGCCAAAGGTTGCTGCCTATCCCTTCACCACACTCAAACCCAGTGTTGGAATAGTCAGATACGGAGACTTTTTCCAATTGGCAGGTAAAAAAGTCACGAGCATTTTGAACTAAACCGCCAACCCATTTACTCAAGTGGCAGACATTCCCGGTCTTGTTGAGGGTGCGCATCGAAATGAAGGACTGGGCTTCAGCTTCTTGAGGCACATAATGCGCTGTGAATGCATTCTTTTTGTGCTCGACTTTACGCAAGGAGAACTGCTCAACCAATACGAAATGTTGCGACAAGAGTTGGCCATGTACGACGAGGTATTGCGGGAAAAGGAGTCGGCCATTGTGATCAACAAGATTGACATGGCCGAAAATCAGGTAAACCTTAAATCAGTGACGAAATCCCCCTTTCTTATTTTTAAAGAACGCCTTGGAACGTTCGATTGCGGAGATGTTCCCGGAGAAGAGGCTCTTCTTCATTTCGGGCAGATATCGACAAAATCTTGACCCACTTTTGATCTTTTTGCGTGAAAAACAGGAACAATTCTTGGCTCAAAGGCAGGCATTGCTCGAAAGGGAACGTGATGAAATGATGATTTAATACATATTTTACTTGTTTGTTTTTGTTCTCAATTCGACATTTCTAATTTCATAAATTTACATGGCAAGTTAAACAAGCACAATCATTCTGCAGCTAGCGTCTACATGTCTAACACTACACAATATCCCATGCATTGCTCAACATTTGCATTTGTGTCGTGCATCTCGCACTCGCGTGGCGAATGTTATATTTTTATTTGTGTACAAATGCCAAATGGTACCTAGGATACGCAAGGGTTTTCGATTTTCGTATCTAAGTATATCTATTCACCTCTTGCCTACCCGATTTAATTAAAAAAGGAAGGTAGGAATAAGGGAGAGCGCGATCGGCCGCCAAAAAAGTTAAAGCGTGCGTAAAAGTTAGCGAGCGATTGGTGTTTGGTACTCACGCCAGTGAGAATGGTGGTGCACTCTGCACCGTTTGTTTCACTAAATAGGTGCTCTTCCGTCTTCCCTGTTTGTTGCATAGACAGAAATCAGAAAATAATGATCTGATGTGAATTGTGAAACATCACTTTTATTTTATAGAGTTATTTATTTCACTATTTGCTGTCACAACCAGCAGCAGACAAAGGCCGAACTTACCCCAAATACTAACATTGGGATATGCCAGGTGTTCACACATTCTACGATGGTGGGTAGAAAAATGCATAATTATTGAATCGATAAAAATTTATTAATCCGTCCAAAGGGAGTCGTTTGCTGGAACCGCTCGTTCCCTACATTGGATTCGACACGGACAAGGTTAGTTCAAACTGATCGGTGGGGTCTTTCAATTTCAAATCTCAATCGAATTTCTTAGGAAGTTCTTTTTAAGTTTCTCGTTGCAGCTGAATCTCGTTGCTTGCCAGCTGTTCTCAATTTTGCTGGCATGGATCTACTATTACTTCATTTCACCTCAAAAAGCGACGAGGACAACTCGACTGCTGTTCCCGCTGATTGTTGGCGTTGTAATGTGTTTCTTCTGTTTCGGGTGGTATGTTCAGCAGATGTGCAAAATCGCAAATGGCCGCAGCCAAATTATTCAGGGCAACCAAACACATCTTTGGACTTCTCGGCGTGAGCTATGCCCTCATGCATCTGGCCCCGGTGCAGCACATCCACCGAACAGTGTTCCTCTTCGCGATGGGCTATCTGGTCTTCATCCATTGGTTTGATATTTGATTTTTAATTCGAAAAATCAATCGCTGTTTCAGGTATCGCTGGTACATTCTGGCCAACTATTACATAGACGTTACGGTTAGCTGAAGTCAATGGTTTTGGGAAGGATTTTTCATTCTTAAAACAGGGTCCAATGATGATAATGGTACAAAAAGTGACTGTGCTCGCATTTTCGCTGCACGACGGATGCGTCAAGAAGCCGGAAGAGCTCACCGAAATTCAGCGCCGTGAAGCATTGAAGTTTGCGCTCAGTTTATCCCCATTTAAATTTGCGTCTCCCAAAGGGCTGTGCCGCCACTGATGGACTACCTGAGCTTCATGCTGCACTTCCAGACTGTGCTCACTGGGCCGCTGATATTCTACACGGATTACATGGAGTTCATCAGCGGCGAAAACATGCGCAGAGCGCTCAGAACGGTTACTAGAATTTAATCTGAAGAATATTAATGCGACTTTTTAAAGATCAAGGAATCCAAACAGTCCTCTGCAGCCGTTGAGCCCAGCCCTCTGTGGCCGTCCGTGCGCAAAATCGCTTTTGCTCTCTTCTGCATGGCGCTGATCATTTGCTACGGGAACTCGACCGGCACCGAGCAGATAATCTCGCCCGAGGGACTCGCAATGCCCTGGGCCCGCTGGCTGCTCTGGTTCTGGTTCGTCATTTTCATGCAACGCGTCCAGTACTACTACGCATGGAGTCTGGGTAAGCATGGCACAAGGCACAATAAGGCATTGGCTGCCTGAAAAAAGATATTCTAGATAATTCTGACAAATTGGGTTGACTCTGTGTTAACTGTTAACATTTTGAACTTTCATTTGTAAATCAAAGATTGAAGCCAAAAACAGCCGAGAATGCTTCTGAAATTATTTTTTCTCTCATTTAGCGGACGCTGTCTGCAACGTCAGTGGCTTCGGATTCAGCGGCCTTTCAGCGGACGACGGGAAGCCAGTCTGGGACTTGGCCACCAATGTGGACGCGTGGAAAGTGGAGGTACGAGAAGAGACAGCACCCAACAACAGTTTTTGTTTTCAAGAGTTCGGGAATCCGATCAAAAATCCAATTTTAAAAATTCATTGTACTCTCACGGGAACTTCGATTTGATGTGTTTGTGTTCAGAGTGCGCTCAGTTTCAAAGAGACCCTGGACGGCTGGAACCGCTGCACGATGTACTGGCTGCGCAGAATCGCCTACGACCGTGTGCCCAAGAATTACCGCACCGGGGCCACCTACATGCTGTCGGCTATTTGGCACGGCTTTTTCATGGGTCCGCTTTAAATCAATCAAAAAACCACTTCCGCATTGTGTGCTTAAGGCTATTATCTGACATTCCTGACCGGCGCCTTGATCACTGTCGGGGCCAGAATGGTGAATTCACCACCACATTTTACGCATTTTGTTCGAATGTGCGCCAATTTCCCAGACTCGTCGCTGTGTGCGCCACCGCTTCCAGGGATCGGTCGCGATGAGTCGGCTCTACGACGTGATCACCTTTTTCGCGACCAAATTTGCGCTGATGTACGCCACGTTCCCGTTCACCACAATGCACATCCGGCCGGGCCTGTTCTTCTACAGGTGGGCAGACCCCATTTTATTGCTGCGAATTGGCATAAAATGAAGCTTTGATTTGTTGCCATAAACTCGATTTCCGCGTATTTCTTCTTGAGTTCCCATTCTTTGCAGGCAGCTCTACTTCTTTCTGCACCTGCTGGCCTTGTTCGCCATTCTGGCGCTCCCGCGCCTTTTGCCGCCCCCCAAAAGCGCGCAATCGAAGAAGGCCGAAGGCGGTGCGGCGCCAATCGATGCGGAGGGAATCACAGCAGCCGCCGATGATGCACAAAGACTGATTTCGGATGGCAATTGAGTGAGTGCGAAGTCGAAAACATAATGAATGGGGCCACTGAACACGCTAGTCCGCAATCCGCATTTGTTGCCGTACCACAACTTAATAGTTGGGCTATGTTGACCCGTCCGCAACCGAATGAATATAATATTTGCTGTTTGGGGCATTTTCCCGGATTCGCTTTAAAAACATATGTCGTTTCGCTCTGTGGACACCAGACATGGACATACTCGACTATAGCTGGGTATTATCTAGTACCGCCTCCCCTGCCTGTTGTAGTAACCTTTTGTACCCTTTATTACGCGCTCCAATCCTTCCAAATTTCTTTTTCCAATCGAAATCTTTATTTATTGTCTTTGAGCCATCTTTTGATTTATTTATTTGAGCCAGCCATTATTTTGTATACTATTATTTTGTTTTCAATAAACCGGAATCGGTCGGTGTTCCAATTCATTGTCCATTTTTATTTAATGGATGATAGAGGGGATATTGAAAATCCGATGTTTTAATAATTTAACCGGACAATAATTTTCTCGGTGAAACGTGATATGAGTGGTTACTTGGTGTTACTGGTTAGGGCTTGTTTTTCAAATACGTCCATTCTTCATTGGCAGCATCCCCGCACACTCTCCATCTTCTCCCTCAAATTCACGGTGACTCGTCGGTTCCTCTCCGGATTTCTGTGCTCCACTTGAACAGTGGCCAGTTTGCGGGCGACCGCCAAAAACAGCTCGCCCACGTTCAGCGATGTCTTTGCCGACGTCTCGATGAAAATCAGCTCGTTCTCCGCTGCGTATGTCTGCAAGAATAGGCATTGGGACTCACTCTGGATAGACATCAAATACACTCTGAATTGCCTAAACATAATGGGCCAATTGACCATAAAGTTCAAGCAGTACAAGTCCGAATGCACGCCCTTTTCAAATCCGGACTATCTTCGCTTGTTTTTACTTTTTAGAGCCCTTTATTACATTATTACCTGTGCCTCCTTCCACTGCACTTGGCGCGCCTCGTCCGCCAAATCGCCCTTGTTCCCGACCAGGGCAATTATGACCGCGTGGCTGGCGTGCTGGGAGCGCAACTCGTGCACCCAGCCCTTCACTTTGGCGAAGGAGCCTGCGTCCGTCAGGTCGTACACGACGATGGCTGCGTACGCATTGCGGTAGTACAGCGGGGCAAGCGACCGATACCTTTCCTACAAAGGACGAAAGGACCGATTCTGGGATTTTGAGTTTTTGAGAGTTGGTTTCTGGAAAAATTTGGTCATTTTTCTGAAAAGGTGTGAGTTCCTTAATTTTTGTTTTGTGTCCGACCTGTCCAGCCGTGTCCCAGATCTCCAGCTTCACGGCCCCCTCGCGTTCTCCCACCCAAATGGTGGGCGCAAAAAACGCGCTGCCGATGGTCGACTCGAACTGCTCACTGAACTGGTCCTTCACAAAGCGCACGACCAGCGACGTTTTGCCGACGCCTGACTCGCCCAGCAGCACCACTTTGAAGCGGTGCAGACTGCGACTGGAGGGCGAAGGCTCGACCAGGGCGTCCGAATCGTGGGCTTCAGGGGACGCTGAATTATTATTACTGTTCGCCATTGAGGTAATTGTGATTGACACTAAAATGGCAAAACATATAGGTATTTGGCGGTTTGGATCGACATTTCGGATCCGGAAAATCTCATTTTTTGTTCCGCGGTCTCAGTTATTTTGCTCATGGACGGGCAATGCAACCAAATATCATAATCTTCCGTTGCCCGTTCATGTTGTTGTTTGTTCGTTTGTTGGCCGCCAAAAATGAACTAATGGATGTGGATGGGTGGATGGATGGAAATCAATTCGGTAGGCGGCGATACGCGTTTTCCTTCCTTGCTCCCGCGTCTCGCCCATTTTGTTTGATGCGTTTATCAGTTTGGCAATTTAGCTCGACGTGGTTAAGAAATTTATTTTATCAATTCAAAAATGGGAATTGGCGAAGGTTAAACCAAAAACGATAGGGAATATGTGTATAAAGTAAATAATACATATCTCTTTTTCAAATCATTTGGGAGTCGGCAAGAGAGGGAGAGAGAGAAGGTGGAGTGGGAAGGGGAAGAGAGCAGCAGGAGGAGTGGCTCGATCGACCAAAAAATGATGCATGAAATTGTAGAAGTATAAGGAAGGGAAAGAACCGATGAAGAAGGGTGTGACCGTGAACATTTGTTTAACTTTTAACTAAGTTTGATCTCTTATCACTTTCATTTCAGTCTATACTTTTTGTATTCCGACCCTGAGCATGTGATGGTTTGTGCACAAATAAAAATTGTGAAATGGCTTTGAATTTCCAAATTCGGTCAGGACAGGAGTATCGACCAATAAATACGTAAAGGTTGTCCAAATTTTGAGTTTAAAATGTTACCATCAACCCGCATTCATCGGCCAATTTTGGATATCGGATTAACACTATTTTATGCATTATATTCATTCATCCAGCAGATTTATGTGCGCGGGGCACTGATCGATATTGTTTTCGCGCACGAAACCATGAAAGTCGATTGCACCATTGGTAGATTGATTGTAAACCATCAACAATAATGATTAATGATACTAATGAATAATGATACTAATGATTAATGATAGTAATGACCAGTGTTTGAGTCACATCACTTTTCGCTAAAGTGACAGTGACATTTGGGAAATCGATGTCACCAAAGTCACGTCACAGTCATAATTGGAAAATGGGATGTGAAAGTGATCACAGTGACGTCACTGTCACTGTCACTGTGACCCCTCTAAAGTGACGTCACTCAAACACTGGTAATGACTAAAGAGCCATACTATAAGTATGACGTGATTAAATGTTTCATGTGCCTAACGATACTTTAAAAAATTAAAATGACAGTTGAACTTTACAATTGAAAATAATAAATATTATGTAAGAATGAAGGTTCGAGAATCTATTTGGGACTTTGTGAGGCACACAGCATTTGGAGATTTGAAAATTTAGCTGATGTTGATGGCTAGAAAGCTGCTTATTTTTAGGCGGATTGGTGCAATCGAACGAACAACAAACATTCACTGCTTATCACTTATCAGTTACCAGCACTCACTTTGGAATTTACTGGCCTATTTTGGCCAGTCTTCCCGTCACCACAAGCAATCAGTTAGAAATTCCGATCAATTTTTGTCGGCGCGACATTGTCATTTTGTCACTTCCCTGCTGAATGGACCCGCACCTCTACTCGTTGGCGGTCCGTGCCATTCTGAACGAAGAGTGCCAGTCTAGCCCCAGTCCAGAGCAAAACCATAATTTGTCGAAGAAACGCCAAAAAGCCTGTAATCCGGCAAAGGCGGCGTCCACTACTAGAAAATGTGCATTCGAGTTAGCCGAGAAACTGCGACAATTGTTGGGCGCCGATATTGACGAAGAGCAGCACCAGAGTGCACTCGAGCAGGCGACCAATTGCGTAATTTCTGAACAAAATGAATACACTAAAAAGATAGTCAATTTTATTATCAAAAATAAATTAAATTCCTTTAGACAAATTTTATGGTCAGGTGGAACACGTGCTGAGCATCGGCGTCGAGTCGGAGCATGCAGAAGTCGCATTTGTGCTTCAGATTGTGCACTCGGACGGACAACAGCGTGGCGGCGGTCGAGAACAAGAGGAGCAGTTCCGGCTGAACGCAAATGCGGCGCCAGTTGAAATGTATAGAAGAGCACAATTTGGGTTTAAAAAGCATTTTAATTATTTTTTAATTTGAGCCTTCAAATGCCATTTTGTTTCCAGCACTTTGCCGCACGGGCGTTCCTCGCTGCTGCGCCTGTTCTCCGCAGCTCCCAACCCCCATCGCCAGAGCAGCAATGCATCTCCGTCAGCCGCGACCACTCCTTGCGCGTCGACCACTTCCTCCTCCTCTTCGCCCTCGATCGGCTCCAACGAGTCGGCCCGGCTGATCCCGCAGGCGACGGCGCCAATGCGCAAGACCACCGCCTGCAGCAGTGCTGTCACGGGCACTCTGGCCTCCAAGTCCAGCTCCTTCCTGAAGAGGTCGGTCCACTGAGGGAGAAGATGTCAATATACCATTGACACTGGCCAGTCTGATTACTCGATTCGATTTATTCGAGCGCAGATGGACCCGAGTGCACATTCGGCGCTGTCCGCTGATGAGTGTGCGCGTGCGCAACCTGCCCCCCAACGAGTGCCACCAAATGACCATTCCGGGCACCCTTCCGCCGGCCACTCTCAAATGCTCGCTCAAGGTGTGTCACTGGACTGTCCACCACATTCGATTCATTCTGCCTTTGCGCAGAAGCGAATGGCGGGCGAGCCGCCGCACGTCTTCCAGCCGATGGAGATGTTCGAGTTCATTGCGCTGCTGCGCTCACTCAGAGACACATTTTTGGGGCGCTGGAGCGCCAAGGAGGAGCACCAAGAGTGGAGCCGGGAGGAAGAGGGGGACCAGGACGGGCAGCTGGACGAGATGGCGAAGGCGTTCCGGCACTTCAGCGAGATGAGCGAGAGTGCCGAGTCGGTGCGGCACACGCTAGACGAGGTGCGGCGCAGGGTGGCCCGCTTCAACGACTTCTCGCCGCTGGCAGAGCTGCTCTTGTGGGTGTTTCTGAGTGCGTTGTCCCCCCTTTTTGTTGAATCTGTCCATTTGAGGGAGATTGGGGTGGCGCTCGAGCATTGCCAGTTTTGGCCCGGCGGAGAGGAGAGACTGGCCGAGAAGCGTGCGGACTTTGCCTGGGCCGCAGTGCAGCAGCACTTGGCCCGACTGAAGGGCGAGCGCATCGGCACGGAGCAGCAGCTGAAGGCGGTCAGCCGAGAACCCGTTTGCCGAATTCCTTGGAATCGGCATAAGCTCTTCCCTTGTCCGAAAATCAACAATTACTTATTGTGGTGACTGCAGGCGGTCTTCCTGGCCGAGCACATTGTGCACGTGTTCACGGCCATAACGGCGCAATCCGAGTGCCGCCACTTGTTCTTTCCGCCGGCGCTATTCTGCCAACAGAAGGGAGAACTCACGTTCGGACGTCGCCTACTCGTCCACTCGGCCGAGTTCGAGCAGTTCTCCGAACACACCCTGTACAGAGGCTATAGCGCCAAATGGGCATTGAATCACAATTTTGCCGCCTCATTTTCGGCCGCTGCTCGAGCTGGTCCAGCTGGCGCTCTGGGAGCACCCGGGCGTGTCCGGTTTGCCCTCCACGGTGTCCCGCCTCTTCCAGCACTCGCTGCAGCACCGGCTGGCCGAGTTCGTGCGCGCGGAGTTGCCGCCGCAACAAGCGAACCTGGACTCGCTGGGCGACCTGGTTGACTCGCTGCGCCTTTTCCTGGCGCCCACCCAGTGCCGCCCCATTGAGGTCTACTTCGAGCGGGTCTGGCTCGGCTACTCCGCGCGCGTGCTGCACGCCCTCGACGACCCGGCAAGTGCCATTGGACCATCGTATATGCTCTATTAATATTCCCCATGGGGGTTATAATGCTCGAGACTCGGGACCAGGATTCTGGATTATTGGACTGACCACTTAACTCGTTCAGCTGTGCGTGGCCGCCAAATCCGTGTTGGACGCGTCCATTGCGCGTCTCCGCTTTCGCGACACTGACGAACTGGTCGCGTTCACCAAGGCGTCAATGCGACTGTTCGACGCCTTCATGGAGCTGAACGATCTGAGCAAACAGTTTGGGTACTACTACTCTCGAAGGAGATTGGGCACTGGATTGGACTCGTTCAGAGAAAACTGCGCCTTTCAGCAGTTCGAGCCGTGGTTTGAACGCGCGGCCGTGTTCTGGTCCAGCACCTGGCGCACCGTCTACATGGAGTTCATCCGCAAGGCAAGCGTCGCTTTCAATGGGACTTGTTCCGAAATGTTCCGCGCATTGAAGCCTATTTGGGTGATCGGTTTCAGTGTGTGCAAGAGTCCCCCGCACACTCTCCAGCCAAGCCCTCAGCCGGCCCCCAAGTGCCTTCTTCTCTGTCCGCTCTGCCCCAATTGTCTTCGCCGGACCCACCGCCGTTCCACCAGAACCAGCGGCGTCCCTCGCTGGACCCGTTCTGCCACTCGCCCTCTTCGCCCGCCGTGTCGGTGTCCCCGCCGCGCGGCAGTCGCATCTTCGTGCTGGCCGACTTCCGCAAGCAGGACAGCGCCCAGCAGCTGCACGAGGGCACCGTGAACATGCTGGCCTTCTGCAAGGCCCTCTGCGACGACTTCCTCAGACTCAGGGCACGCCACCGTGCCATCGTGCTGCTGGGCACGCTGCAAGTCAGCGCGGTATGCAACCTCCGGCGGAACAAGGGAGAGGGGCGAAACTGATTTTCGTGTAAGAAAAATACGATTGTGGGGCACACAATATACAAGGAGACAGCATAATCCTGAAGTCTTGAGTACTGAGAAGAAAGGATGAGAAGAAAATGGAAGAGAAAGGATGAGAAGTACAAAAGATAAGAGGAAAAGCGGGAGTAGTTGAGAAGAAAATGTGGCAGGAGAAGAAGAGAACATTGTAAGCAATAAGCAATGGGCCAAGGCAAAATAGCCGGAGAAAAACACCTTTACACTTCACACTTCACACAACCCCAACAGATCTTGGTCGACTGCTTGGGCTGTTTCGCCACCCAACTGCTGCAGCGCCTCAAGCAGGCGCCGCCCACCTACTCAAATGTGCCTAGTACCAATCTCATTTTATTCCATTGTAAAATTGAATAATACCATCAGATGGTGCGAACAGCGAACGGGATTGAGCACGCCAGTGCCTATCTGGCGCAGAATGTGGAGCGCTTCCTCAACATCCGCCAGCTGGACGAAGTGGCCCACATGGACGAGGCGGAACGGGTGCGCACTGTGGACTCTGTGCGCCACATGATCGGCTCGGCCAGGAATGTGCGCAGAAAATGCCAAAATGCCTCTATTAATTCCCCACACCCCATTAATCCCCCCTCTGAAAAATAGGGCATTCACTGTGTGCAAATGTGTTCACCTTAAGTGGCTAAATAATCCCGACCCTTTTTAGCGCTGTCGTGCAATCACCGACCAGATTGTGGAGAGTCTGTGCGAGGCGCGCACCCTGCGAATGCGGCGCTACTGCTCGCTGATCACGCGCAACTGGCACACGGACACAGAGCAGCGCAAAAAGCCATTGGTCAGTTTTCAATTGCAATTATACTATATTCAATCGAATTGGATTTAAATTTGTTTTCCGCCGCCACTTTGCCTCCTCTTCAGCAGCACTACCTGCACCAGTTCCGGCAGATGCTGCCCTCCAACTCGGGGGAGCCGGCCGACCAGCTGCTGCTGTTCCTGGACAAACTGTGCGCGCACCTGCAGCGGGCCCTGCTGCCCCGGCTGTTCTCCGCCGTGCGACTGGCCCTCTGGAAGAACGTGCAGCGCATTCTGGAGCGGCAGCTGCGCAAGGGCGAGCCGCTGGACTACTACCACGACGTGGAGGTGGACACTCACTGAGCAGTCAGTGGTTGTTTGATCACTTGGATCTCCTCCTCCAGAGGGCCTGCAAGTCCATTTGCCACATTCTGCAGTTGGACTGGGCCGAGGAGCACAACTGTGGGCACTCCCCACTTCTGCCCAGCGCAGTCACCCAGTGCCCTTTGCAGCATTGCGACGCGTGCTGCACGCGAACAAGACGGCCACCAGGGACCTGGTGCTGCAGTACTACGGCCACTTGGCCGACCTGACCATGGGCACGGAGCGCCCAAGTGCGCCTGTGCCGCGCATCCTCGTCAGGGCCGCCTACCTCCGCACCGCTGAACGCCAAATACTGCTCCAAATACACGGTAAACTGGTCAATGGGGATCAATCAGTAATGAATGATCAAGGCGATCAAATAATCAATCAGAGCAAAAATCAAATAATCAATCAAAGTAGGAAGTTCAGCCAATTTTCAATAATGAACGATTCTTCCAATACCCTGCAATTTTGTAGTGCTGGCCGCGTTCAACGTGCCCATACTGGACCGCTTCACGCAGTCGTCGGACCCGTACGTACGACTGGAGCTGCAGCCGCACTGTCTGTTCCCGCTGGCCCAGTACCCGGCCCAGACCACGGACACCAAAAAGCAGACGCTGAGCCCCAAATGGAACCAAGTGTTCCAAATGTACGACTGAAACAACACAAATCTGATCCTATCGGCTTCAGAGCAGACCCCCCCCCCCCCCAATCAAAATTCATATTACTGGAGATAGGACCAATGGATTGAGATTGACTGTCCACTTATCCTATGAAACTTCGATGTGTTGTTGAGACTGCTGATTTTAGTGCCCTGCCCGAGGAATTGTTCTTCACCAACGGGGCGTGTCTGTGTCTGACGGTGCTGGACCACGACGTGATGTCCTACAACGACTTGGCGGGACAGGCCTTTCTGTTGCTGGGCCCTCTTCCCCGCGTGACGGACACCAGCAGTGCGCGCAGTTTGCCCGCCCCTCTGGTGCTGCCGCTGCGGATGCCCTCCTTCGCCCAGTACCAGATAGAGCCGTTCCAGGTGGTGAACAACTTGTTGCCAAGTTGACCGAACCGAATCAAAGCCCCATTTGTGCCCCACAGATTTTGGAGCAGCGCAGTGCGCGGGACGAGATGGCGCGCGAAATGACCGGCTACGAGAAGTACATCCGCGACTACCACATTTTGCCGCCGTGCGCACAGGACGACAAGGAGTGGACAGTGCGCAGCGGACTGCCCCAGCTGGCCAGCAGAGGCAAGGAGCAATTGCGCCGATTTGCCAATGGACTGATGGGATAGAGTTGGGAATCGAGTGCCTTCTCTTTTTTTCATTGTCTGGCCTAAAACGATTAATTTTCAGAAATGGCATCTGTCTATATTTTACGCTTTATCTAAAAAAACGAATGGATTTCAACAAACAGCCCATAAATCTGATCGCCCATCACTCAAGTGGGTTTCGCCATTCCCTCCGTCCCGTTTAGTCCTTCTTCTTCTCCGGCTTGCCCACGGTCTGGCCTTTCCCCTGGAGCAGCTCGTTAAGGTTAAGCTGGAAGCGCTCAACTGACTCGAAGTCCGCGAATGAGACCTCTGCGCCGCTACAAATTGGCCACAATTCTATTTTGTCAAACTTTTCCCAATCTTACGGGCAGTGCTTCTCAACAATGTCCTCGCATTCCAGCTGCTTGTCCGTCCCCGCAACGACGAGACAGACCAGCTCAAATTTTCCAAGAGCGTTGCTCTTCGTGTAGAAATCCGACGCGAATGGCGTCAAGTTTTTCTTCAGAAGCGCCGGATGGATCTTGTTGGCAGAGTCAAGATTGCATCCGCTGCCCTTCACACTCATTACCTGTAAAGAAAGGGGAAATTAATCAAATTGTGCCGTAAAAATCGTAAATAACCAGTTTTCTAGCAACTTTTTTAGCAATTCTGCGTGCAATGATAGGGCCAATGTAAACATGAAACTTTGCGCATATTGTGCCGATGCTGCTCTTTTTTGCCGGGAAAAACCCACACATTTCCCACAATAATTCGTTCGGCAGAGTAATTATCGTTACCATTTTTGCGGATAAAATTGATTTTTGGAAAAATGAGGGAGATGGAATGAGTCTATTACTACGTGTTGTATTTATTAAGTACTACTAGAAACGTAGAAACTAGAGGTAGTGACCCTTCAGATTGACGAATGATGGATGGATGTGAATTGATGAATGCCGACGCATGCAAAGTAAGGGTACAATACCCGGAAAAGTTTAAACACGCCCACCGAAAGGGTGGCTTAAATCGCCTCAATTTTACTCGCTTTTGCGTAGAACCTATCTCATATCAATAACAAAACACACTTGAAAAATAAGCTGATAATTTGGATTTTTCGAGACACGTTTGAGTGCCGGACTTGAGTGCCAGTGTCATATTTCTCTCGACGTCATACATGATCTTTAGTGGCAAAAACACAAATTGCCTTATTGATTGACTGCAATAATATCAATCAACGTTTGATGGTTAGGCCGATAAAGCTTTGGCGCTCAGAAGTACCGTGACTCAAACGTCTCTATCTGGATTAAATGTTAACCTTGATCACAATGTCCTGTGGCGTGTCGCCAATTTGCTCATCCTCGTGCTCCGCTGCGACGAGCGCCAATTTGGCATTGGGCTGACTGCTCTCCATTGCTGCTGGGTTCTTCTCGAACAATAAAAATAGTATTTAGCTAATATGAATTTAGGTAAGTATCGCTAAAAATCCAGTCTTTAAAAGTTAATCAATAATGAACTGTGGACACAAATGGAGTTATGTATTTTCTATCATGGTTATTGATTCGTATTCGGTATTTTCTAAAAATGGCCATGCATTACGATTACGAAAACTCGACCTTTAATTACGGACTTTTAAAAAGCTGCTGTGAGGAGTCGTTACTCGTTATCCATAGTTTTTCTTATTTCTTATAGGTTATTTTTAGTCGCTAGAAAACTCCAAATTCAACTTGTTATTAGCTATTAGGTATTCTACCTACTCTCAGCTTTCAGCTATTCTAATTCTACTTTCTCATCTTTTTCTCTCAATCTTCTGTCGCTGTCGTCATTTTGCTGCTTTGCTGTGTTGCTGACCATCAGAGATTTTTTTTTAGTAGTATCGGAACGCCATTTTTATTTTCAAAATCGTTTTCCTGGTTTCTATTGAACAAAAGGGAAATAATGGTTCACTGACTCAGATGCAATCGAAATTTTTATCACCGAAATCAGTTCTAGCATTTGTTTTAAAAGGCCAGTCACTTTATTGCAATCTCTATGCGACTGGCCTTCTCAAAGTGGTCGTTCACCAAGGCGTCAATGCGACTGTTCGACGCCTTCATGGAGCTGAACGATCTGAGCAAACAGTTTGGGTACTACTACTCTAGAAGGAGATTGGGCACTGGATTGGACTGTTCAGAGAAAACTGCGCCTTTCAGCAGTTCGAGCCGTGGTTTGAACGCGCGGCCGTGTTCTGGTCCAGCACCTGGCGCACCGTCTACATGGAGTTCATCCGCAAGGCAAGCGTCGCTTTCAATGGGACTTGTTCCGAAATGTTCCGCGCATTGAAGCCTATTTGGGTGATCGGTTTCAGTGTGTGCAAGAGTCCCCCGCACACTCTCCAGCCAAGCCCTCAGCCGGCCCCCAAGTGCCTTCTTCTCTGTCCGCACTGCCCCACCCGGTATTGTGACATTTGGGGATCGGACATTTGGGGATCGGACTTTAAGCCAAAAATAGCCCACTCGGCTACACATTAGGCTTAGACATAAGCTTAAGCATAAG
>VAHH01000500.1:0-28830 GCA_013357305.1 Radopholus similis | reverse complement strand
CAGCCTTTATGCTGCGATCTGTTGAGACTCAGCCCTTGATCGGATGATTTGTTTTTGGCCCCCTGAGCCCGGTGTTGGCCACGACCCGGGCGGGGATGCACGGCAATTGGGGGTTGAATGCTTTGGGGTTGGGGGCTGGGCTGTGAGTCGAAGGGCCAGGGGAGACTACTGGGCTGGTGGAGTAGTGTTGTTGACATTTCCCGTGCCGCAGCAATGGCTATTGATGTGCAGCAGCGCCAAAATCAAATCTGAAAATCGAGAAATGCCTCTCCAGCTGTACGAGGTATCTTGGGGACAAGATATTAGTCAAAAATAGGCTGCTGGTGATGCTTGGACACACTACCACACTACTCATTTCCAGTTCTCATGCAAACTACTCGTCGATGTTGGGCGGCAAAGTGACGGCGGCCGCAAATCTGACGGTGGGCGCGCATCAGCCGTTGCTGATCCAGCCGCGCGGCATAATCGAGCTGAGCAATCCGGTGCTGATGCAGATGGCGCCAATTCGCTCGGAAAGGACGCAAAAGGCGGCAAAAATTGATCAAGCCATCAATGATCAATCCATCTCGCATTTCAATCCAAATTTTGGGGTTGGGTGGTCTTGGTTCTTCTCACTGTCACTGTCGAATTTAAAAGCGGAATTTAAAAGCGCCCTCGGGCACCCAAACGCGTCGCCAATATCCAAACGAATAAGCCGTCACCCGCATTTCTGAATCTACTCGGGGGCATCTCATCGCAAAGTTGGAGAACGGAATTCGACGAAACTGACCTTTCCAATTTGGAACAATCAAAATTTGGAGCAGCTGGGTCTCACGAGGGCTAATCGTTGACGTACAGTATCGGACAGACAACGTTAATGGACATCCGCAGCAGCAGTTGGGGGTGCAGGCACTGCTGGAGGCAGCACTGGCCAATGACCGTCCGTCAAAGTCTCTACGATATAAAAAAATCTGCGCCCAACTGACCCGGATTACTCAATTAGTTTAATATTTAAGTAATACATTCCACAGGTGGTGAGGAGAGAGAGAGCGGACAAACAAGAAAGACAAAACGCCAAAAAATTTGCAAAATTGACAAAAGCCGGCGAGCGGCTATTGATTTGTTGTTGTGGCAGTAGCGAAGGAAAATGGTGTCGGAGGACATGAGGAACAAGAAAATTGGGGATTTGGTCAGAAACAAGAAGACGGATTAATGACGGGTTTTTAATTTCATTTCTGTTTTTACTTCTACAATACAAATAAGAGAAAAAAGAAGTACGTTAAAATGTAACCAATCAACCAAAAAAGCCAAAAACATTTATCAGTCATTTCGGCGATACATGTTCATATTAATTACTAATTGCCCCCATTTTTTTTCAAGCACACTGTCCCCGTTTCACTCGGTGGTGTGAAACCCCTTCCCGATTCTTTCATTACACCATTCGTGGCAACGGATTTGCTTTACCAACGCTAATCCCCCCTCTGTATTCCTCTCTGCTCGCTTTGGCGCCACTTTTTCCTCCCTCCTCTCGACAAAATTTCCTTTGCCATTGGCCAGACCCACGCGAACACCGCAAGACGAACAAAATGATGGGAGAGTGGCATGCGGATGGGCTCCTTCTCTCAATCTGATTCCCCAAATGGGATCGTCCACGTCTTTAATTTCACATTTTCATTTTTCGTTTCTGTTTCAGACAATGACAGTTTCCTCTGCGAATCCGCCCTCTTCCCCGTTCAACAAAGCCGCCTCCGCCAACAACAAACGCTTCCGTGCCGCCCACGCCAGCTTCCGACTGCGAATGGTCAGACACAAAACGGGAGGGGAATGTTGTGCTCAGTACAGTATATCGTTTCGTTTCAGCTTCATGAACAGAACGCGCCGGCCAGAAATGTGGAACCGGTCAGTTGTTGTTTTGAAGTGTTTAGTACCGTTTTTACTAAGTTACATCTTGCTTTCGACTTTTCCCATACATATCTCCTATCCGCTCTTCCACTTTTCTGTCGTTTCCATTCTTTCCCGCCAAAAGCGCCCATCCGCCGAGTGGAGGCATTAATCCAGCGCCCCGTGATGGAGAGTGCCAAGGCAACGGTGCAGTCAGAGGGAGTGAGAATCCCTCTAAAGCCAAACAACGATTGGAAGACGGCTTAACTCGGCAATATGGTGCCGGCTCATTAAAAACGACGTCGCGCCCGTCAACAGCCCAAACGAGCCGCACACAAATCCACAAAGGGACCGTCCGGGGAGGAAGAAGCCACTCATCGCACACCGAAGGCGGCTCACACACATCCGTCTCTTTCTGTCCCTCTCTCCAAATCTCGAATCGGCCCTCGTACCGGCCGGCACACTGCTGCTGCTGCTAGTCCCCTCCCACCGTGTTATGCTCGGCGGCGGTGAATGAAGGACCGCGAGTTGTTGCGCGAAAGACTGCACCCGCATCAGCAGAGACTCCACAGCAGGGCCGGCCTGAAGAGCGACCCCGCCTCGCCGGTCGACAAGGACATCTCGGGTCCACCGCTGGACCTGCGCCGCGTGCTCAGCGGAGGCACAAGGTGTGAGCACAAAGCAGACAAATCGAAACTGTCCACACACACTCGGTTTAGCCAACGGAAGGGCGGCGGACTGTTGGCCGTCAGCAACCCTTCGGCGGCCTACTCCTCCCCGTTCCACTACCACTCCCAGTACGGCATCACTTCGCCGACTGCGCACCCATCTGCTGCTGCCGCGTCGCTTGGCGCCGACATCGCTGTTGAAGCGTTGCGCCGTCGCCAACAGCTTAGCGGGACCGCCGCCCAACGGTGAGCCCGGGGCAATGGGAGAGAGGAGAGGGGATTAGTGTGTGCCGTTAGATGGAAGTTAGAGGGGGATGACTTGCTCAAAGCTCGGTGAGTGGAAGAGACAGTAATGGAATTGGCCGGAAAGCCATCGCGGCCAAACAAGACCGCCTCAACGGTTGCCGCCATTTCGCTTTGCGGCTTCTAGAATCATTAGCTAATGAGCAAAGGAGAAGCGCAACACTCAATTCCCGCATTCAAAATTCCATTTTGGGCACTCTGTTTAAAAAAGTAGTGCCAACCAAACACACAGTGCTGTTTCAGTCGCTCCAGCGTGTTCCGCAGTGTGTCCACCGGCGGTCAGACCCTGCCAGCAGCGATCCCCCTCGGCGTGGACCATCCGCTGTCGCCGCGCCGGCGCTTCCTCTCTTCCGCATCGGTGGACCAGACGCACGACGAGCGTCCGCAGCGCGCACGCACCATCACGATGGGCCACTGGGAGACGCTGAGGGCGCACATCCAGTCGCCGAAGCACTCGACCGCCTCCAGTCTGGGCCCGAACCCTGCTGTGATGGCACTGGGGCCAGTGCAGCCCAAGGGCAGTGTGGTGTCCACGCTGTCGTGTCCGCCGCCCTCAGCGGGGCTGTTGAGTGCCAACAACGGCGGGGGACAACCGAGCGGCGGGCTGGGAGTGCAGTCGCCGCTGCTCGGAGCGCCGCAGCACCAAGGCAGCGGGCAACAGGGCGGCGGCGGACAGCAGCACCCCTTTCCGGCGCCGAAGAGCAAGTTCAAGATGGCGCACGAGTCGTTCCGGGCGCGCATGCTGCAAGAGATGCAGGAGAGCAGCGGAGAGCCCGTAAGCCTCCACGAACGACAAAAACGGGCATTTGGAAATGCCCTCGGCGGATGGCACGCTCTCTGTGACTCCAGGCTTAGTCTCTGGCTATCTAGAAAATGCCAAACCACAAATTTAATTTGGCATCAGAATTGTTAAAGCGGCAAAATTCCCCACATTTTCAGATCTCACACTGTTTCCCTATTTTGCTGATGCTGAATTGAATATTAATATTAATATTTTGATGCCATTTCAATTGCAATGCACTCCCCGTTTCTTCTTTCTTCCTTTTGCTCTGTTTCCACCCTATTTTTCCGCTTTCCAATTTGCCAAAACGCACATTAGACATTAGAACAGTAAAATGGAAATACATATGTACCTATTTGGGTGTGTGGCACTGGCTTCAAAAAATTAAAAATGGGAATTTGGAAGTAAATGTTTTTTTGTTGAATTGTGAGCGTTGACAAAACAAGGGGTGCCAATAGAGAGAGAATAAATACATCGGAATGCAAATTGTATTTCCATTTTACACATATACTATGTACATACTAGGTATTTATGTCTTGCACTTGCGCACAATGCCCAATAACACAGGAAACCGGATTGCAGGTGTTCATGACGAAGAAGCGGACGGCGGACAGCAAGTTCAGCGAGTTCAAGGGCGGTAAGTGCACAGCAGTGCTGGGCGAAGACATCGCTGACCCTCCACACCAATCACCAGGCGACCTGAACAAGTACACGGCCCAGAGCTACACCATCCGCAACGGCGTCGAAATATTCGGCGGTAGGCACAAGAATGGATGCACAAAGCACAACTATTCAAAATCAATGGCAATCCTAGGGAATCTGGGTCCCTGACCGGGACCAATTGTCATAAAGGCCTAAAGATGCTTTTCCGCGCCCTAATTTTGATTGCTTTATCATTTTTAGCGCATAAGAAAACTATGGATATGATGGCGGAAAGGGCCACGGCCACCCACGATTAATTGGGGGCGTGCAACCGCGGGAGCAATTGGGGGCACGACTTTGGCACTTTGTTGGGGCGCCTTTTCAGCATTCCCTCGGACATTCCCCGCACAACATTTTCCCACACAATGGGCGCTCCACACCGGGGCAGAGGGCCCATTCACTCACTGCTGATGGGAGCGCGCAAATTGGATTACCAAAGGCACACAACACTTGTGTTTGGCGGGCGCAGAAGGTGCGAATTGAGCACAAAAAGGGCAACGCTTGAGCAGAAGCATCCACAAAAAACACATTCCGTTGGCATTTTGTGCCTAAATTGGCTGCAAACTGACCCTCCACAACACAACAGCAGCAGCTCCAAATGGTGCTGGAGAGTCCGCGTGTGCGAGTGGAGAACTTTCGCCACTACTACCCACGCACCACCACCGTCAAGAGTCGCAAGAAGAGTAGCACCGTGATTGTGGGCACCGCCGTGAAGGGCGGCCCCGGGGGCGGCACGTCTCGCTACTACAATGTGTTCGACGACTACGACGAAGGTGGGAAGCCAAAAATGCGAGGGCCCAGCGGAAGAACGGACCATAAAACAGATAACACCAGCGAAATGTGCCATTGCTGGCGCTGTTCCTTTCTCTTCTCGTTTGTACTACAATTCACACCAACTGCGGCATTGTGTGTGTGTTTTTCCTTGGGGTGGTGTCACGCCATTCTGGCGCATTATTCCACTGCTGCTGCTGCGCCTTCCCAGCGCAGCTCATATTATTCGCACACACAGACAATAATTGCTTCTTCCGGGGCGGCGCGTCTGTTTCGCCCCCGCCCCGATTAGTCAGTGGGGGAGAGTCCGGTTGTGCCGTCGTTTTGGCGGCGTTATTTATGGCCCCGTTTTGCCAATTCACCATTCTCATTGTGTCCCGTCCCTCACAGTTAATCCTCGTCCCTCACCACGCGTCAGAAGCCCTTCCCCCTTTTTTGTTTATCACCCAACACTGCGTCTTTTGCGTTGGACACGCATCTCTCCCAGCCACACATCCCCTGTTGCCCTTGTGCCACAAAAAGCGCCAATTCCTCCCCATCTTCCATCGCTCGATCATCCCGCAACCCAATCGCTGCCATTATTAGCCCAAACTCCGAACTGCCACTGGCCCTTCATCTTTCGGCCGCCCAAAGGCACATCATCAATCTCCCCCAGCTTATGGCCTTTTGGCCAGCCGATTGTTGTTCCGCTGCGAGCAGCGAATCGATCTTGGCCCTGTCTCCTGTCGCTCCCCTTCTGCCTCTGCTCTTTTTGCCGCCCATTCCCACAAACGGGTTAAAGCGCCGCTTTTCCGCGTCGCCAAATGGGCTATTGGCCCCCAAATTAATTGCCACGGAGCCAGCAGTGTCGCGGGCGAGAAATGAATTGGACACTGAAAGCCGAGGAAACAGCTCCTCCCGCCGGCGGAATGGGCCTCTCAGAGAAAAGTCACACGGATCCACGGGCCAATTTGTCATTTGCACACCCGCAGTTCACACATCGGCTGCCACTTTTTGCCACAAGTCCAATCCATCACACACTGATCAATGGGCACATATAGTAAATGCGGCTGCTTCCTGGGTATAGTATCCCCACTGCTCCCCTTCCCTAGTTCCTTTCAAACTAATAAGTATTAATAAGCTAGTGCCCGTTTTATTTTAATCGAGGCCAAAACCATGGAAAAGGGGAATGTGTACACTATGGTTAGTTGCGCTTTTTCTTCCTTTTTCCGCTCACATCCACTTTTTACCGTTTGCTTCCCCCGAAAAGGCATTCGCTTCGTCCTTCCCCTGCCATTGCCGCCCATTGTCGCGCCCAATGAGTCGGCGGCTGCGGCAGCGGCAGCAGAGTGGCCACGGGGGCGAGGGGGGCTCTCTGCCGTTGCCGGGCGCACTGCTCTGGTCGGCGCCAGGCTCGCGCTCCGCCTCGCCGCTTCCGCTTGCGCACGAGAGCGCCGGAAACCGTTCGCCCTCGCCGCCCCTGCCGCGCGCGCCCTCCTCGCTCGCGCACCGGCACTCGCTGCTCTCGCCAGTGCCGCCGACCAGCTTCCAGCGGCGCCGCTCCATCCGGGACGCGCTGGAGGCGATCGAGAGTGGCCAGCTGGTGCTGCCGTCGCGACGCCAGTCCCTGCTGGCGGCCAACTCGCCGGGCGCCCTGAGCCCGCTGCTCACGGCCGCTGTGGCTGCCGGCTCCCACAAATTCGGGTTCCCGCTCCAACAGAACGGGAGCGGTGGAGAGGGCGCAGCAGCACTGCTGCAGTGGAAGGGCACCGCTGTCCTCGGGGCAGGCAAGTTCGGATTATTTTGCAAATGCGATAACGATACGTGGAGGCAAGTTGGTTGGCATTTCTGTTCCAAACGGTACGCTCTTTCTGCCCCAGTCGCGTCATTCTCACCCAAAATCTCCCGCACCCATTCCCCCAAGTTCAAGTGAACCCACTGAGCGCGTCCTCCATTTTGTTTGCGCTTCTGCGATCCGCGCCACTTTTCACGGCTTGCCTCTGCCGGCTGGGACAACACACCTGTGCCAGCGCCTCCCTATGGACTGCCATTTGGCCTCCTTTCATCCAACTTTTACGCCCAATTTAAATCCAATTCCACCGCTTCCCACACTCAATTTGCCGAACCAATTCTCAACCGATGGGCAAGTCCACTTTGCTCCTTCCCCTTTTGGGGCTGCTGCTCGCCGTGGCTAGTGCGGCCAGCAACAACACCTCTCCTCCGCCTTCGCCACCGCCGCTCAACATCTCTTCCACGCTGCCACCGCCCAACAGCTCAACCGTGGATCCGGACCAGCAGGACCTGGACGCGGCAATCGCCGAACTGGAGAAGGAGGAGGAGCAGGGCAGCAGCAGCAGCTCATCGTCCGAGGGGAGCGACGAAGAGGACGGCGAGAGCGCAGAGAGTGGGGAGGGCAGTGACGAGAATGTGAGCAGCCCATTTGCGCACCCGCATCCGCATGTCGGTGAGAAGATCATTCTGCCGCCGAGGGCGCCGAGCAACAACAACAGTAGAAATATCAGCAGCAGCGAAGAGGAGGAAGCCGATGAGGAGGTGGAAGCACTGGTGGGCGTGCCGGAGATCCAGGAGATTAGCATCGAGGTGGAGGAGGAAGAGGATGAGGAGGAACCGATGCCCCCGCCGAGGCCCCGAAGAAGGCAGCACCGCGGGCACAGAGCAGGACCGCCTGTCGGCCTGGGCTCCATGCTGATGATGCCGATGCTGATGCAGCAACTGTTCGGCGCCATGATGGGCGGCGGCGGCGGCGGCGAGGCGCCGATGATGTTGCCGGCCTTCTACCCGATCGTCATCAACAACAACAACAACGCGGCAGGTCCTCCTCAGCAACACGGAGGACCACCAAACCACCACCAGGGCGGATTCGGGTTCGGCGGCGGCCCCTTCGGTGGCCATCCGTTCATGCCTCCTGGTGGCATGCCCCCCTTCGGCGGTGCCTTTGGCGGTCATCACCACGGAGGCCCGCCTCCGTTTGGACCATTCGGCGGCGCAGACGGCGGTCCCTTCGGAGGTGGGGGCAGTCCTCAGGGCGGAATGGGCGCCGGCCCTCCTTCGTCGCCGTTCGGTGGACATTCTCCGTTTGGAGGCCAACAACAGCCTCAGGGTGGACCTGCTGGTGGACCTCAACAGTCTCCGTTTGGAGGCCAGTCTGATGGCCCTTCAGCGCAAGCGCAAAGAGGCGCTGGCGGAATGAGTCCTGGAGCGGGAGGCGCTGGCAGAGCTGACTCCTCTCCGTTCTCGCTGTTCGGCCAACGGGGAGGCGGACAGCAGCAGCAGCAGCAAAACAACGGAGGCGGAATGTCGCCAATGGCTCTACAGCAACAGCAAAGAGGGCGCCGTTGAAGAAATCGGCTGAGCGCAAACGGCATTCGGCGGTGAAAGATCCGAGTGATGACTGATGCAAAAGTGCATTATTAATGAGATATTTTATTTAAAAAGCAATGACTTGATCGAATAAACAAAACCAAATCTTTCCAAATCCACTTTCTGATTGCAGTTATTTTATACGCGCGCTTTTATCCGCAGAATCGCAAAGTTCTATCCCTGGAGCAAATATCCTTTCCCCGGATTCTGCATGGTTTCCCTTGCAAAATGCGAAAACCCGTCCAGAATCCCCAATTTAATTTCTGACCGTAATGCATGCAGAGCAGACACAAATTCCGTACGGGAATTCGGAGCATTATTTCATTTCATCAATCTTTCATCGAAAAAAAATAACTTCGGAATTTTCAA
Source organism: Radopholus similis (assembly GCA_013357305.1). NCBI lineage: Eukaryota > Metazoa > Nematoda > Chromadorea > Rhabditida > Pratylenchidae > Radopholus > Radopholus similis. Next base: position 20,016 of record VAHH01000500.1, on the reverse strand, counting down.
ACGAATTTTCTGTTAAATCGGTAACGAAACGCGCAAAGGGAATGATGTATTGGTAATTCCTCCATATTCATTTTGGATTGCTCAATTGCCCAAAGTGTTCACTCATTCGATTCCTTATTCGAATTTCTAACCTTGGTACATCCAGATTTTGTTTTCTTTTGCTTCTGTCGAATGAATTCACGAGTCAAAAGTACCTAGTACTCCCGGGGTGTGAAAAAAACTAAAATTTCGTCACCAGTGAAAGCTGGCTTTTTGCACTTGTTTGGACATTTCAAGCATCACATGACCGTTCCCATTTCCGATTTTTTCGCCATTTTCGTTTGTTCAGCTTCTCTCTCACATTCATTCACATTGACTGACGTCCGTTCCCTTTGCCCATTTCGCAAAACTTTCCAATCTAAAATTTGTGCATCTGCTGGTCCCTGTTCCGTTCCTCGCTTTCCACTTTGCCCAATAAAATTTCCTCAATTGGGCTCATTTGTATCAAATTGGACAAACGTTTCTCTCTTCCTCGCCAAAATGCGCCTATCCGTTCTGTTCATTTTGCTGGCATTTCTCATCGGACTGGCACGAACACAAGTTCAGCAAGACAATGAAAATGCAGCAGCGGAGGATCCGATAGACGGATACGAAGATGGAGAAGATCCGTATGCTCCTGGAGATGATAGGGACGACGACAACAACGACGACAGTGGCAATGATGATGATGACGAAGACTTGCTGGGCGAGTCATCCTCTTCCTCCTCGGAGGAACCCGAAGGTGGTGCAGCCAGTCGATCGTTTGGAAGCAGTTTTATGAACGGAATTATCGGCGGAAAATGGGGAATGGGCGGTTACGGCGTTCTCCCTTTCTTCGGACAAAATCCGATGCGCACATCGCCCTCTTCCGAATCTTCTTCTCCTGAAGAAGATGACGATCGGGAAGACGTCAACGACTTGGAAAAAGACGATGAAAATGCAGAAGAAAAGAGCTACCCGGATGTGGAAGAGAAGAGAAAGAAGCGCTCTTCCCCTCAAAACATGGATGTGGAGGTGAGCATGAGTGAGGAGAGCAGCAGCGGAAGTGAGGAACAGCCGCAAGATGATTTGCCACCTATGGCCAACAACAGAAATGAAGATGGAAACGACGCCGAGCAGGAACCAGCCTCTGGCCCAGGAATGGATTTTGACCCGGAGGAGGCAGAGAAGAAGCGGAAGAAGCGTCAATACATGGATGTGGACGTGAGCATGAGTGAGGAGAGCAGCAGCGGAAGTGAGGAACAGCCGTGCAAGAAGAGGAAGAAAAGGTCCCCTCAATACATGGATGTGGACGTGAGCATGAGCGAGGAGAGTAGCAGCGGAAGTGACGAGCAGCAATTTGGCCAACAACAACAACGCCAACAATTCGGAAGAGGCGCCAGATTCCAACAGCCACGACAACAAAACCAACAACAGGGGGGCGGTAGTGGAGGCAGAGGAGGAGGATGGTGGCCCTCATTCCGACCGGCTGGGGGGTATGGCCAACAAAACGGGAACCAGCAGCAACAGCAGCAGCAAGGAAGACAGCAACGTTACATGGGCGTGGATGTGAGCATGAGCGAGAGCGAAGAAAGCGGCGAGAAGTGAACCAAAACCAAACAACAACAAATGGGCGGGCAATCATTGGGGGAAATGAATGAATAATGAACACTGACTGGATGATTAATTGATACCTATGTACACCTATTGCGTTTGGTTAATTTTCATACATAAAATTACTGTAAATCATTTCATTACAACAAAATCCAATAAATAGCATGTAGGTGTATGAAGTATGAAAGAAAGAACGAAATGAAAAATAATGGGTGCGAAATGCGAATGGGAATTATGTAGATGGAGGAAATTTGTGGTCCCAGTCCAGTGCAGTCATGTCCGAGTGGTTAAGGAGATTGACTCGAAATCAATTGGGCTCTGCCCGCGTAGGTTCGAATCCTGCTGACTGCGAAAATTTTTTGGGAATTTCCAGCCATTTTATTAAATTTTGAAAAATCATTTTTATGTATATTTTGAATATTTATTTTGCTTTAGCCAACATCCACAACGAGTTCGGCATATGTGGCTGGATACTGACCATTCTCTCGTACATCCTCATCTTCCTCACTCTGCCCATCTCCGCGTGCATGTCCATCAAAGTTGTGCAGGAATACGAGCGAGCAGTGATCTTTCGTTTGGTATATCCAAACAAATTTCATTCATTTTTAAAAATTTTAAATCCCGCTTGTTACCTATTCAAGGGGCGACTTCTTCCCGGTGGCGCCAAAGGACCCGGTTTTGTTCTTTTCGCTTCCTTTAATTTCGCTCATTGTGGTGACAGGTATCTTCTTCATTGTTCCCTGCATCGACACATATCGCAAAGTAAACATTTAATACCCATTCCTAATGATAAACATTTTTCCGCATTTCTCTCTTCACGTTCAGGTCGATCTCCGCGTTCTTTCCTTCGAAGTGCCCCCTCAGGAAATCCTGTCCAAGGACTCAGTCACCGTTGCGGTGGATGCTGTCGTCTACTTCAGGTGAAACGTCCAAAAATTTTGGCGAATTCACTCCCCAAAATAGGATCTCAAATGCAACCATTTCTGTCACCAATGTGGAGGACGCGTCGCGTTCAACAAAGTTGCTTGCCCAAACGACGCTCAGGAACATTTTGGGAACGAAGGTTTGGCAAAACAAATATTATTGTAAGTGAAATAATCGACCATTGCACAGACTCTTGCCGAGATGCTGAGCGATCGAGAAGCGATTTCGCTGCAAATGCAGGTTAACCTGGGGAAGAAGGCGATTCAAACATTTGAGCCATCCCACTCGCATAGGCAACGCTGGATGAGGCCACTGAGCCGTGGGGCGTCAAGGTGGAACGCGTCGAGGTGAAGGATGTGCGTTTGCCGGTGCAGCTGCAAAGGGCGATGGCAGCCGAGGCGGAAGCGGCCAGAGAAGCGCGAGCAAAGGTCACACTGACACAAAGCGAGTGCCATTTGAGGGCCGTCTTTGCAGGTGATTGTGGCGGAGGGCGAGCAGAAGGCAAGCCGAGCGCTCAAAGAGGCGGCGGACGTGATTGCCGAGTCCCCGCAAGCCATCCAGCTGCGCTATCTGCAAACGCTAAACTCAATCAGGTGGCGCTATTGAACGAAGAAATGTGTATGCAGTATGAAGAGTGTTCGCTGTTTCAGCGCCGAGAAGAACTCGACCATCATCTTCCCGTTCCCGATCGACTTGCTCAGCTCCCTGCTGCACCCGCAGCAGCTGCAGCAACACAGACAGCCTCCTCCGCAGACTCTCGCTCAGCCGCCCGCGCACTCACTGCACTCGTCCACCGTTAGAACCCATCACATGTGAGTTCGGAGACTGGCCTCACAAATCGTGGTGATGACATTTGCAGCCAGACACTTGCACCTTGGACTTAGGCTAAAATAATCCACTTGGCCAGACGTTAAATTTTTAATTTTTTCGGCCGCAAATGTCCTAAGCCACACGTGTCGACCAATCACACAAATAATGCCATTCAATCCCCCACTTCTGTTTGCAGTCTGGAGGGAAAGAGCTCCGGCTCCTTCTCGGGCCCCTTCTCCAGCACGGCCACAGTGATTGACACCCAGTCGAAGTTGCAAAAGGCGCACATCCTCTGATGAAAGGAGAACACCAATTATTATTTTCACACCATCTGAGTTTCCTTTCCTCCCTAATATTGTACTATCTCAATTTTTGCGTAAATAATTCTCTCATTCGATTCACTATGGCTTTCTATTACCTATACTAGGTATTACCCATTTTGTCCAACAGAGATTTTGGAAAAAGTTATGAGTGAAAATTGGACAAGACGACAAACATTGGCAAATCAAATTAAAAGCGACATCGCATCAATGAAGTCCGCGATGATTCCCAGCTCTGCCCGGCAGTTGTTGTTGCCGACTCATCACTGAGGGCAGTGCCCGCTGGCGGCATTGGCACCACCTGGAAATGGAAGATTGCAATCAATTGGGATTGATCGATTGTTGCTGCTGTTGCGGTTCAATCCCTTCCGCGATCGCTTTCGGCTGCAGCGATGACTGGTCTAGCTCATCAACACCTCAGGAGTCAGTGGTCGAATTGGCTCTTTGGCTCCAGTCAGCCGACGCCAAATTTTAACTTAAAAAATTAGCGCCTAATAATATATTTTGCCAAAAATTTAAACATGGCATGATCACAATAGAACGCCCCCATTTTTCGCTTTTACGGTTTACCTACAAAAAATTACAAATTAGTTGGGATTGGATTTGGGAGTTAAGCGGATTTTAGGGTCTTGGCTAATTTATGTATAGTCAGCCCTCTAGGCTACTTAGGTGGTATTGCCTAAGGTCGAAACCCGAAACTGAATCCAATGGCTAGAGGTCCAAGAATAAAAAATCAAAGACTAGGTATTGTGAACCGCAAGCGGCGGAATGAGGGGATGAAAAAGGATTACCAGAGTACAGGTAGTGAGTGAAGTGGGATTTGAAGAACGCGCGTAGAAAGATGAGAATTTAAAATAGGTCATCCACTCCTACACTGAAACAAACAACCTATCTCGCCCATTTCGCTTTACATTTAACAGGCGTAGCAGTTTCAGGACTTAAGTTGTTATTGTTTCTGCGCGTTGCTTTGTGCTCTCGGGCTCTCGCTGTGGATTATTTATATTTATAGACTAAAATGGCGTTTCGAAAGTCTTCAATCCAAGATTTTCAGCACCAAATAAAAGGTAACAACTGCATTTTAGATATTAGATTTGTGACATAACATATTTACCTATTTTAGATATACGCGGTCAGCTAATTGACCAGGTCAAATTTTTGGAGCAGCGGACAGACACACAAGTTGCAATTCTGGGTTTGTTCAGAAGGGAATAATACCTAGTTAGCGCGTTGTCTGACAATTAAACAAGTTTATTTTTTGTAAAGGTGAGATAAGCGACTTTCTGAAGAAGAAGGCCGAATTGGACGTAAGTTGGCCATTGTGAAGTGGTTTTACGACTCAATTTCAGGCCGAATACTCAAAGCAAACGGAAAAGCTGGTCAAATCGATAATGCTGAAGCACAAGAATGAAAAACAAAGGTTTGGCCCCATTGGACCCAATACTATTCCAACACTTTCAGACGTGCAACATGGCCCCTCTATTCCATTTGTCAGTTGTGGCAACAGCTAGTCGATGACGCGAAAGAGGAGGCCAAGCAGCGAAGCATTGTGGCCGATGTTTTCTCCAACTATGTGGCACCGGCAGTTGCGCAGAGAAGTGCAATGCTGCATAAAATAGCCAAAAAGGTCGAAAAACACATTAGTAAAATACCATTTATACTTTTTATTTTTAGTGTCGGGAGGTGGGAATTCTGGCACAGGGCGAGGTTGTTCGCGTGCTAAGTGAACTGCAAACGGCAATGAAAACCTATCAGGTGGGGAGACATTCGATTTTGGAGAGCACATCTTTGTTTGATTCATTCAAAACATTTCAGCTTTGCTTCGACCAATTGAATGCGTTGACCGGCCAACTGGAGGCACAGCGCACCAGAGCCCAAAATGCGGGCAATTCATCGCGCAAACAGCGATCCGTTCAGAAAACAATGCACAAAATCAATCAAAAGCACCAGGCTGCTTCAACAAAGTGTAAGCCAAACATTTTAATTAACATTCGCATCTGCATAAATTTGATCAAGTTTTAATCACAAACGTCTTTTCAGGCACTCGTGCACGCAACGAATATCTGCTGTGCATCGATGCCGCAAATGCCTCTTTGCACAAATATTTTGCGGACGACATCTCCGATTTGGTGGATGTGAGTGCAGTTGGGGGGAAGGAAGTACACTTTGAAGCATTCCCCATTTTTCAGTGTAGTGACCTGGGAATGGACTGGTGGATTTCCCTGGTGCTGCAGAATGTTGTAAGTCTCCGAATCCACCACAACACTCCGTCTATGGCCAAAACCCAAAACATTGCAACAATAAATAGGACCTAATATTAATTAATGAACCACATAGAACCACTTTCCAATAATATTATATTTAAATGCGTCCAGAAAGAAATTACCCAGTGGAAAAGGCATTTTTAGATGGCGGCACGGAAGTCCGCCTGCCAAGTGGAAATGACTGCGCTGGCCAATCTGGGCAGCTTCAAGGAGTCGCTGCAATCGCATTCGGACAAACAGCGCTTCTTTGAGAGCCACCACCAGGCCTTCATGCTGCCGCGCCGCTTTGACTTCAAGTGTGAGGAGGCAGAGTGCATTTCGAAGATCTCGCTGGCCGACGGGGGACTGGCCGTGGAGGAGTTCAGGCAGCGCCACCACCAAATCCGGAAGCGGATGGGCACACTGCGGGCAGAGTAAGCGGAATTCAACGTTTAGTCGGGAAATTGGAACTGTTCCTTATTATTTGAGGACCGAACTCAGTTGGCAGAACATGGAGGATACGGAACGTCAGATTCGGTTGAATTCGTTGTTTAGGAATCGTGGATTGACTTTTGCGCGATTCAGCGAATTGCTCAACGCGGCCACCCTCATCGAGGTGACCGAGTTCGGGATTGCGGAGAAGAACGAGCGGCCGGCAGGCGAGCAGCTCGAGAGCGAGCTCTCCAAGGCGTACGACTCTTGTGAGAGCGGAAATGGCGCGGAAAGGGATGCCCAAATGAAAATTTGCGCAGATGTCCAGATCTTCTCCTTCTACCTGTTCAACCAAAATCTGATTATGCGTTTGGAGGCACGCGCTGACGGGATCGGCAGTGCACTGGCGAATGTGAATTGCGACCCGGGCCAGCAGAACTCGTGGCCGCTGGGAGGCGCGCCAAATGCCTCCAGCTCCACCACCTCTTCGAATGGCCGCCAAAATTTGGAGCTGAGCAAAAGCGACCGAGGACCCAGTGTCTCTTCGTCGATCGGCGGCGGGGAGCAGGACGGCGAAGTGCCGGACCCGGAGTGGGCAGAGCGCAGGCGCAAACGACGCATCGGCTCACACGTGAAATCCGACAATTATATTATTGCTCCGGGGACAAAAACGCATTTGTTCACGGCACAGGCCTCCGCTGACCAGAGTGCTGCTGCGCCGGTCGCAAATCCGTTCTGGCGTCGGCCGAGGCTGTTCGGAGGCAGTCTGGAGGTTTTATTCGACCGCTGGCATTGTCTATTCGGAAATTAGGAGTACACTGAAACGACGGGTGAACTGATTCCGATGGTGGTGGTCAGCTGCATCCGATTGCTGTCCAAGTTCGCACTGCACCACCAGGGACTGTTCCGGATCAGCGGTACCAGTGCACTCGGTGTTGTTTGGAATGAAATGCCGACTTTAGGCTCCCAACTCGAGATCAACCACATGCGCGAGGCATTCGAAATTGGTCCAATTCTCAAACTGAAGAATGCGCTGTGAAAACGGTTTTTAGGCGATGATCCACTGCGCGATGTGCAAGACGGCAGTGACGCGAACTCAGTGGCGGGCGTGCTGAAGCTGTATTTGAGGTGGTATTTTTAAGCGGAAAAAGTGAGAACTTAATAAACGAATCGTTCAGGGAGCTGCGCGAACCGCTGTTCCCCTTCTACCTGTTCGATTTGCTCACGGACTGCGCCAAATGCTCGTCCGCCAGCGACTTTGTGGAGAAGATTTCGCCGCTGCTCAACAAACTTCCGCGGGCCACCTATCTGCTGCTGCGCTACCTGTTCGCCTTCCTCAACCACCTGAGCGAGTTCTCCGACGAGAACATGATGGACCCGTACAATCTGGCCATCTGCTTCGGGCCCACCCTGCTGCCGATCCCCGAGGGGAAGGACCAAGTCTCCTACCAGAATTCCGTGAACGAGGTCGTCAAGAATCTGATTGTGCAAGCCGACTCGGTCTTCACCGCTCGCCTGGCAGGGGTAAAAAATTGGGCGGTCTAACAATTAATTACATTTTGATTGGTGCACACATTCCTTGATTCCCTGGTTTAGCCGCGCTACGAGAAGTATGCCCACGCGATGGAGGACATTACGCCACTGTGTGACCAGAGCGCCGACTTGGAGTACGTGGACAACGAAATCCTCTCTGTGGACGGACAGCCGGTGCAACAAGAGTGGGAACACATCAAGAGGAGTTGAACCTCAACAACCCTTTGTCCCCCGCTTATAGCGTTTGGCCCGTTGCTGACCGGCAACACATGGCGCCGCACATCACGGACTTGCCCTTTCCGCAGACGCAGTCCCCCCGCCAGTACCACTACTTCCAGAGTTCGCCCCAACAGCAGCAGCACCAGAGGCATCCGTTCTTGGCCCACGCACCGAATGCTAGCGGCAGTCAAAAGGGCGGCGACAATTCGTTTGGCTCTTCTCCGCCTTCGCTGAACGCCATGCAATGGTCCATGTGCAGCACCAACTCCAGCAATCTGATGGACAAGCCGCCACTCCAACAACAACAGCAGCAGAGGACGTCGCCGAACAACAACAACGGACAGCGAAGGGCGGCCATCAAGGCCCACGGCGACATTCCAAAGCCGGTGGTACTCTCTGCAGGTAGCAAACAACACTTGAAGCGTCCTCTGATCGGTTGATGAAATGTGTGCATGTCAGGTGCTGCGCCCTTTCAACAGCGCCGACACATGGAACAGTTGCACAGCTATTCCTCCTCCGAGAGTGGTGTGGGAGGCGAAAACTCGACCACTGGCGGCGGAAGCATGCCCAAGCAGCAGCAACAACAACAGCAGAGGGAGTTGGCCATGGCAGCTGCTGCGGCGGTGGCGGTCAACGGATTGCGCGCCAGCGGCCAACAGCACGAAGGTAGGGGGCGCTTTCTCTGTTTTGGTGTGATCTCGAATCTCGACCCAAACTCAAATGACTCAAACGCGCATTCCCGACACAGCAGCAGTCATTGGCGCCCATTCGCCGCAGCAGCATTTGGTGAAGCGCTACGACGCTGCCGCAATTGACCGCTTTTCCACGCCAGCAATGGAAATTTCGTCGGATCTGTACACTTCAATCCAAAAGTAGCACTTTTCAAATAGTTTCTTTGAACGATCGGAATTTTTATTAGGGGCGACCCAAAGCGCTGTCCAGTGCAGCATGTTAAGCCGGCGATTTCGGTGGTGCAGCGCACCCAGTCGCATCAGGACGGGCGCAAGCTGGACATGCAACAGCACGAGGGAGGGCCAACAAACCCGCCCGCCTATTCCGCTCTTTTTGGAGCGGGAGTGTCCGCCACCGGAAGGGCCCCATCCACCATCAACTCCGGCGGTCAGTGATTTGCTTTGTGTCGGATCAATCTCCAGATCGGACAAAAATTGGTCTAACTTTTGGGCCAGTGTTGAAGAGTCAAGAGGGAAGAAAGATGTAATTGAATGCTAAAGAATTACAAAATTCCCTTTTGCCCGTTCGAGAATTTGGAGCAGGTTATTTGGGGACGGAAACTTCGAGACATCGCATAACTCGGTTAGGAATATTTGAAAATGATCAGGGATTTTTAGAATTTACACCGAGATTTCTCTTGTGACTCTATTTCTTGCAAAAGTAGTCAAAGGAGTCCCCATCGCCTAAACAACATGCACCGTCGGGAATTGGCATGGCACTTTTGCCATTTCGATTTTGAATAGATCAATCGGGCCTTTTACTCTTTCTTCAGTGTCTTCGGCCTCACAACAGCGCACGCCCTCTTCGGCGTCGAACTCGACTCCGTCGCCTCGTCGCAACTCGCTGTCGGCCTCCGCGGACGGGGCCAAGTCCTCCACTTCTTCATCCGCAATGACTGTGCTGATGGCCCAACAGCAGCGCACAATGGACCCAGGCGAGAACACCAGACTGCAGCAACAAAGACCGGCAGCAGAAAGTGAGTAGTTCTCTCTCTCTTCGGCGCCGAATTGAGAATGGTTGAAACGATTGTTTTGTGCCTCCACAGGTCGAATTACGCCAATTTCGGCGAGCGCACTGGACCAGCAGCAGTCGCAAGCGGAGCAGTTGCGACGCCAGCGCATGGACCAGATCAACGCTATCGACGAGTTGCTGGGCAAACTGAGCACTGCCACCGACTCCGACGAGACCAAGGAGGCCAAAAAGCACTAGAGCGCGTTCAAACCCAACAATTCACGTTTTTCCCTTATCCAATTTTCCTCATTTATTTTGCCGGATTGGTCTCTCATTTTAATCGTCGCCGTTCAAAAACTCCCAGCCAAGTTATCCAAAGAACCAACTTCTCTGCACCACATTTCCATCAGGCACGTTCAGTCCAAGTCTGCCTTTAGTCCTTAGTCGTCACGTTTTTATAAATTGAACATTTTTGATGAACATTCTTCTCCATCGTAATGACGGATTCTTTGTCATGCCTGCCTCCGATTTTTGCATTTGTCTTTTCGCCTAAATTGTTCTTTTGCCGTTTAACCTTTCATTTAACAATTTTGAACTCCACCATAATAATTATTAATTATTTAATAATCAAACTGTATTTATTTGTAAGCATGAATAAACGGACTTGTGCCTCTCCAACAAATTGACTACGCCTAAAGTCAACGGGCATCGAATTTAACGACGGTTTATGAAAATGAAATATCCGATAGGTGGGGGTGTTCCGAGAGGCGAAAATTCGTTCCTATACCATAATGACCGATTCACCAAAAGACGGGGTGTGCATGAGCAAAGGGAGGCACCCACCATCAGCGCACTCTCTCATCGCTCCCTCGTTTTGTCTGCTGCTATTCTTTTTTTAGATTTATGGAACTGCAGAATTTATTCAAAAAATTACATCTTTCCGCGCGGAATCCGAGCAGACCTTTTAGATTCCGTCCAGTTTTCGCGCGACATTTAAATCCGGGTCCGTTTACCCGGCTAAACACATTCATTTGGCCAAAATCCCCGCATGCCACTTATCAGTTATTTTACAAGTTTTGCTTTTTTCCTTTGTTCGATTTGATTTGGCTCATTCCCCTTTCCCTTTTGCCCCCATTTTAATGTCTTCCCCTCGCCCACATCATTTCCCATTCTCGACGTCGAGAATGCATAATGTGCATTCAATTATAGCCACAGTCTTCTCTCCGCCGATTTTTGCTTGCTCCGCCGTCGCCTTCATTCCAGTCGCTGCTTGATCCAAAATTCCAAAAAACATGGCCAAGTCCCCTTCTCCGTCCGGTTCGCCCTGTTCCTCCTCCTCCGCCGCCGTGCCCCCGCCTCCGCCCTACCAACTTTCTGCAACCGTTTCTCCCCTTCCTCGTCATCGTTTCAACCTCCACGATTTGGTGGTGCAAAAGGCAACTGAATTGGCTTAATACTTTATTTGTTCTGCCCTTTTATGCAATTCTTCCGCGTGTTCAGCACATCGGTTGGGCCCTGCTGATGTTTAATGCGCTCTACTGCTTCGCATTGTTCCTGTTCAGCCAGAGCTTTGCCGACATCGTGGTCACCTTTCGCTTTTTCTGGCTCGCCTATGCCCTGTCGCTGGCGGTCGCCGTGTTCGCCATCAAGTGCCACATCGGGGCACTGCTGGTGCCGTTGGTGGTCACTCTGGTCGTAACCAAAGAATTCAGTTTTCTTCCAAATTCCAAGCTTATTCCCCGTTCAAGGTGCCCTTTGTGCTTGTGCCACTGCTGATCTGTGCTCTCTTCCTCGCTCATCTCCTCTGCACGGCCATTCCCCACGGCGCGAACAGCACTCAGTCGTTCCCCTTCCTCCAAGGCAGGTCCACCCCCACTTGGATTCTTCCAACTTTTCCGCGCAGACTGTCCCCCGGACGTACTCGCGGCCCATGACGGGAATCCGCCAATCCGCATTGCGCCCAAATCGGCGTCCGCCATCTTTGTGCTCACACTGGTCATGCTGGAAAAGTGCGCCGAACTGCTGTTTTTCCGCAATTTGATGCGTCGACTGGCCAAGCAAAGTGGCGAGAACGTCGTGGCCAGATGTGCACGCCAAGGCCAAGAGGCGAGATCCGGGGGAGGGGGAGGCACGGCGGGAGAAGGGAACCCCAGAAAGCGGAAAAAGGCGAAGCGCCAGAGCATCGAGCAGAACATGTTCGAGAGTCCGGTGGAAGAGCGCAGCGATGAAGGAACCGACGCGGACGAGGAGGAGGTGAACAGTGTTGGGAATGTACATTTGGAACCTGTGATCGATTCGATTCCAGACCGTGTACGACAACAAAATGCACCGGGAGCCGAGGGCAAAAGTGGAGGGAAGGCGCACCTCTAGCACGGGCGCTGTTGGCGCGCCCTCGTCCCGACTTCCGGTGCCCACTGTTGGGGACTCGAAGCGAGTGATTGCCTAGACACATTTTGACCAGTGACGTTAGAGAGAGTAAATGCGGAAGAAAAATGATCGGACGCTTGTTCTCATGCAAATAGTCTATTTTGTGGAATAGCCTGGTACCATTCATTCTTTTTTGAGACCGTTATTTTGTGGGGGTTTGGGTTTTTCATTTGCTCATGGATTTCCAATTCCAGGGCGTTCTTTTTGTTCAATTGTTAGAAACTAGTTCAAAACTTCAAAATTTATCGGACGGGCAAAAAAGAAAACAGGAGCTAGACAGATGCGAAAGTTTTTTTCCAAAGCCACCAAATTTTTTCCAAATAAAGGATTCTTTTCATTTCCATCCACTTTTATTTTTTTATTCTCGCTCCCATCCCTCCCATGTTCAAAGTCCATGTCCCATATTTTTGCGTGCTATCAAAGCATAGACGATTGATTAAAAATCAATGAAATGAACTCGGGATTCAATCCCGATCCCGGGCAACCGGTCGGGATCCCGCGGGATCCCGGTCAAATTTATGGAAGGCCATTAAATTACCAACATTTTCCTTTAAATGCCCAAATTTTATATCTAAAGGCCAAAACATATGTTTCAAAGGCTAAACATCATCTGTTTGCTCGTCTTCATCTTCATCAGAAATTTCCAACAATTCTGCCTCATCAGTTAAAAAATTGATTATGATCTTACTCTCCACGCAATACATGCTCAATTCTTCCTCTATGAGCGCCCAATTTCATTTACTCCATAGATTTTCGTCATAAGCAAAACGAACATCCAACAAAGTCGCCATTCTCAAAATCTTATTCTGCACTAAATTTCCAACACGACTCTTGATTTTTCGCGGGAAAACTGAATTATTTTAAGTCTAATTTTTGAAGAATATAAAAAAACCTTTTGTGTCTCAGTGTAAGATTTCCAAGAATGGACAAATGTGTCTGATCATTTCGAAATCATCCGAAGAGAGATTGGGGAGGGGAATTGTCGATTCTAGATTCTAGTCTCTGTCTCTTCCCTTGACGAACTAGTTGGGTGCGCTCTTCTGGCATTCCGTATCAAAAATTCAAAAATTTTGACCATTTCTTTCCAATGGTTTTGTTTATCGATTTTGCTGGAGCCTACAGTGGGGCCCGCAAGTCAATTAATTGAAGTCACCCACTGTCGAATTTATCACCCACTGTCGAATTCACCTACTGTCTAAATCACCGGGAACCAAATTTGGCTAAACCCCTATCAAATTGAGAGCACAACAACCGTCTGGCCCAATTCTCCATCACGACACTGCACGAGCAGAGCTATTCGAAGGATGAACTGATGCCCTACACCAAGAAGTTCTTCCCAGAGGTGCAGTCTCGAAGAAACAGATTCCCGAATAATGTTCATTTCACGTGCGCAAATTGTGGGCCGCGGTTTTCTGCTCGACCCCAAGTCCGGCTCGGTCTACGCACCGACGCATCCGCAGACGCACATCCACCTGACTGTGCCCGATCGGCTGCGCTACCGAGTGGGCGAGTACTTCCACTTTGTGGCGGCCTACTGCGAAGAGAAAGAACTCTATCTGGTCTGCAACCTGCACAAGGCGTTGGACGAAAGTGCCGAAACTCGCCCAATGCAGGTGTTCACCGATGCCAATGGCCTGATACTGGTGACTGCAAATTTGTCCCTCCCAACTAAGAAGGCCATTATTTGTTCAGTTCAAGCACACGTTGCTGTGAAGACCCGGATGAGGCGGCACCGTTTTCCGAAATGGAAGACTTCTATGCCACGAAGCTGGACGCGTACTTGAAATGGAACCGGAACTGGGCGGTGGGCGAGAGCACGCAGCTGATTGTGCACTCGATGGAGGCGACGGATTGGTGAGCCGAAATCAAGTCAGATCAATCGTTCATTCCACCCAACTCAGGAGCCACTGTTGCCAGACGTGTTTCTGCCCACTGCCGAAGAGCTGGCCTACTGGTGGATGCGCGAGGGAGGCGAAGGGAGTTCGGAGATGGACGAAACGGACGAGTGCGTCTGGGGCATTCTCTAGACATTTTGCACCCGGAAGGAGCGCATGCATTTTGAGCCCGCCTTCTCGATTCTCCGTTTCTTGGTCGTCATTGTTGATTGCTAATAAAATGTACATATTGTTTGTTATTATTTGTTTTTCACATTCAAAAAGTCACTTCGAGACGTTTGAAACGAAGTGCAGTGCCAACAAATTGAGATCGAAAACATTATTGATTTTTGGGGTGCACTAGACTGAATCATCGCAGTTGGGGTAGCAATCGCCCACATCCGGCTCCAGCAGGTAGGGATGGATGCGTGCCGCCTTTGGGAAGTTGGGGCCGGAGGAGCGCTCAAACAGCGCCAACTGGGCGCGTATTGCCTCGACCGACTTCCGCTGCAATCGGAATTTGAAGAATGTCCAAATCCAAGCACAACAACACCTTTTCGTTGCGCCAGTTCCAGCCGGCATAGCCTCCTTCGCATTCGCTCACATTGGGCACCGCCTTGAACGGCGACTCCCAGCCGCCTTGGCCAATTTGCTGCGCCTTCCAGCCATGTCTGAAAACGATCGCATCAAACATTAATACATTACATAATATTCCCCTGCAAGGCCATACAGCATGAAATCGTGTTCGGACCACGCGTCGGTGGTCAAGTAGCCGTCCCTGACCCAGCCATGTGCACGCCTGTAGATCCGCAGCTTGCCTGGCCACAAGCGGGTGGCACCTGAACATGTCGAAATTTTGGCTGATTTAGGTAATCAGATTGATTTGACTATACCTACTAAAATCGTCAATTCTGATTAGAACTCAATAAACTGAATAATTTATTGCTGTCTGTCTTTGACTTGTTTTGGCAGAGGACCCAATCTTCCGGGGGCCGTTTGGCAGATATTTTCGCGCACAAACCTAGCTGCACTTTGACGCAAGTCACATAGGCCATGTACGTCTCGTAGCCGTTGCCCCGGTGCCAGACCGCATCGCACGCCTTGATTTCCGCTTTTGCCGCGGGCAGCACAGTTTGCAGAATGTGAATCTGCACAGGCCAATTGTTGAATTGTCGTCCGGCTGAAACCAGGTGCACCTGCAAAACGCCGTTGTCGGCCCCGTTCCAGTTGCTGGGCTGCGTGTATTGCCAGTCGGCCCATTTCAGGACGAAGTTCCGCGCAAACTCAGTGTTCCTCACCTGTGGACGAATGAACGCCATTTGTTGTTCAGCGTTTGTTAATCCCGTTATTTGACTGATTCTTTTACCAAGTAGTTGCCAGCGGCGATTTCCCAGTTGAAGAAGCGTTCGTAGAAAACGAGGTCCACCCGATCGTCGATCCACTCCTCAATGCAGTGGTTCGGATTGACCACACCCGCGTCCGCGTCCAACACCAGCATCCAGTCGGTGTCCGGCAAATAGGCGGCCACCGCACAGTGCTTTTTGAAGAACAGCTGAATGTTGTGACGGAGAGTAATGGGGAGGTCAACGAACGAATTGTGGACCACCTGGTCGTGTTTGCAGAACTTGTTCACGCGCTCATCGTGATCCAGGTCGACCAGTTTGAAACTGAAAGTGCGCGCCAAATAATGAACGAAGCTGACACGGAGGCAAATCAAATGGACATCTCCCCTCTTCAAAAGGACCAACATTTTTCAGCAAGAGGATGGGTCCGCGGATTCCAAGGCAACCTAGGAAATGGTTGGGGGCTCTTCAATTTCAGTTAATATGTAATTTTTTTGCGGATCCCGGAACAACGATTGGATGTGACCTACGTGTAGTTGGTGGTCTTCAGGTAGCACTCCAGGGAGCGCTGTGCCACACGATAGTGTCTAAAACCAAGTGAAAATGCATTTTGAGCCATTTTCTGGTGCCCACGTTTTGTAGGAGCTCTCCACCACTGCGACGAACACCATCACCCGCCCGAACAGGGGCGGGCACGTCCCCATGTTGACGCGAGCCGGGTAGTGCCTTCGCCTTCTCCGCACGCCCTCCGCCTCGGCTCTGTGCTCCTCCGACACGAATGGCTGGCTGAGTGAGGGCGAGACGGCATTCGGCACCAGGGGCAGGGCCCTGGCCCTGGGGAAAGTGCGCACTGGCCTCTGCCTCTGCTGCCTCTGCTGGTGGCGCTCCTTGGGGCTGAACGACGACTGCGGCTGCAGCAGGGCGAACAGCCCCAACAGCAGAACCGCCAGCACACAGGCGATGCCGAAACGGCGATAATTGCGCACAGACATTATTGCGGAAAATGGCTGCAAAAATTGTTGGCATTCACGAATATCGAATATGAAATGATTTGGGTGGACACGTTGAGCAGAAACGCCACTTTTATGCGAGCCATTCAATAACAGCAATCAATTGAAAAGTGGGGAAAGAGCCCACACCCAATGGAGAACATTGGCTCTATTTGACGAATGATGGAATCAATTTTCTCATCTCTGGGCTATGTATTCTTTGCAATGTGTGCATAAAAGGAAAAAGCCATTCGTTCAAACAAACTGTGGGGAATCGTAATAATAATAAAGTATGCCACACAAAGTGCAACCATTTGAGGAGCCATAACTTTGTCATGTTTTAAGCCAAAAGATTGAATTTGAATGCCATTCCCATTTTCTCTTCGTTTTTTGGCATAACTCAGTCAAAACTGGACCAACCGATTCCGCCCAAATGCCATTTTGTGGCACATCCTGAGTTCTCGGGATTGGGATTTCTCTTCTAATTTCGAGCTCATCAAATTCCCTTTCGCCCAAACGATATAAAACATGTACCGCCCGAACAAGGAAGACCATTCGGGACAATGGAGGGATTCGATTTTGGTGGAGCGCAGAAGATTGGTCGCTCAAATTGGTCGAAGTGGGAGTCAATCTCCCCTTTTAAAGGGCGATCTCGGCGCAACCAATTCTGGGTCAATCAATCTCAGCGGTGCGCAGAGCAATTCTTTCATTTACAAAAATTGAGCTGCTTAAGGGGCGCGCAGTGAATCGGCTGCGGATCGGAAGCAGACGGACAGCGTAATTGGATTCAAGCTGTTCCGCCAAAAGTGCGAGAGCGTAGAAAATCGATGGATTAAGGTTTAAAAATGAATGGAAATAATAGAAGTAGTAAAATGTAAACACTTTTGGAGGGGAATGTAATATTTAATATTTTAATCGGGGCTGCTCTGAGTATTCCAAAAATGTTCGAATCGAAGGAAAAGAGTACACCAATAGGGATGTTGTGCCAAATGCAAATACGTAAATACTTCTGTTTTAGTCGAAGTTGAAATACTTGACAAGAAATGAAAGCTGACTCCTGCCTGAACCCAATTCGCCATTGATTGATAAGGCCCATATTATCAAATAACCCATCGATTGATTGGAAACGAGCACTGCCTGAACAAACTAGTTCCTCCGTTGCGCAGCGAAAAGGACGAAAATGTTTGAAAAATAACCAGTAATAATGAGTAACGACTAATGAGATGGAAATGAAGAAAGTGCTAAACTATAGGTACATACATTTTTCTCGCCTTTTGCTTCATATGACGAAATTACAGAAGCCCAAAAGCCAAAAGTATTAAATTAAATAAAATGACAAATACCTAAAAGTGGCAACTAGCAAATAATACATATGTAACTACATATGTGTATATGTGTGAAATTTTGATCGCAATATTATGTAATATGTATAAGAGAACACAAAATGATGTGCAATCCAATGAGTGGCATTCAATATTGTCAAAAATGCATCGGAAGGGCAAACAAAGATTCATTCCAACATGGACTTCGTGGACTCGTGAGATTTGATTTTTTACACTTATGCTTCATATGCATAGTCGTCTCTCTTCGTTCGCCCGCCGTTTATCACACTTTGATCACGTAGAGCGCGTCTCTGAGGCGAATCAGCCGAACCACTCTTCGGCTGAGCCTGCACTGCAAGCAGAGGGAGCACACGCAAACGGGCAGCAGCAACAACAGCAGCAGCGGCCCAAACGGCGCAACGGAGTGGTCTGCATCTGGACAGGGGAACAACAGCTGCTGCTCCGCCAGGGCCGCAACCCCAGTCGCCCAAAGGACGCCCAGCACCACTGCCTGCACTCGGACAAATAAACATTAAACATCAAACAGTCAAACGCCATCAACGCTTATTAGGCGCAAATGAGCATTTTTCTAGAATTTCGGAAAAAAACTAACATAGGTAAAGCCTACTCCTAACCAATTATCCCGTGTAAGGATATTTTTGAAAAAGCCTGCCTTGATGCCGGCGTACACTGCGGGCACTTTGAGCATGCGCTTCTTCTCCTCCTGGACGCCGTTGACCACTGCACACAGTGAGAGCAGAGAAACGGCGGCCGACGCAGCGAACACATACACAACGAACAGAGGCAACTGCAGGTGCAGGGACACAGAGGCGCAGAGGACGTCAATCAGACAGTTGAGCAATGCCAACAATTGGAGGGAGCGCTGCAAATGTGGAGGAGGAGGCTCAGACATAGTAAGCCTAAGCCTTCCTTAAGCTAAGCTCTAAGCTAAGCTTGCCTGTGCCCCAAAAGTCAACTACATAATGTCCGAAAATTAAAATTTAGTTGTCGATTCTGGGGAGACCTGCTTCTGATGTGATGCATGATAAAAGATAAAAGACAAATATATGAACTCCATGAAGGGTAAAAGGAGAGTAGCAAATGGATCTTGCTAATAAGTAATTCCCCTCTCTTAACTGGGGTTTTGGTCAGCTTCTCATCAGTCTGTGATCACTGATCAAACTGATGGATCCAAGGGATTAAAAATAAACATTTTGTTTTCATTTCAATTCCCCGCCCACCCTGGAGTCCAATCTGGCGCCGCAACACGTGTCCAGCCGTTCGATTTGTTCGTCCAGCGAATGCAGCAACTGTTTGGGCGGGAAGTGCTGTGCGTGTTGGGAGAAGAAGCTCTTCAGCAAGGGCCCATTGGACGAAGTGGTCGTGGTCGAATCGGGCGAATTGGGCGCCACAGTGGCGGTGAACGGATGGGGGCCACTCGGATTGACCATTTTTTGGGTTGCGCTAAACAAAATGTGGTTTTGGTCACATCACTTGGGGGTACCACAAAACCACAATACATGGGCATAGGGTTGGTTGGTTAATGTGAGGATAGCCCGCTAACCGATAAAAGGGAGTATAGCGATAAATGATAAATAATAATTAATAAATGATAATTGATAATGCTGACTCAGCAGTTTCGGATATCGGCTGACGGTGGAATGGTGGAATGGGTTTGTTCAATATCAATTTGGCACAACTAAAACTAAATAACTATAAATAAAACGGAAGTAGGCATTTGCATTTGACTGGGCATCTATCTCTAAATAAAAATAAATCCCTATTGCTATTGGCACGTTGTTTTGCTCTATTCTTTGCCCGAGGCCTTCAATGTTCGTAAAGTCAATTTTTCGGACATTCCAAAAATTCCCCAAAAATATATTTCGTTGTCCAAAAGGAGAATGTCCAGTTCCCCCAAAATACCGGTCAAGCCAGCCCCCTATATTTTCCCCCAATCAATTGATTCGTTCATTCATTAATTCATTGTTTAGCTCAGTTACCCTAATTTTAGTAATTTATATAATTTAGCATCCGACCGATTGAACAAAATGGTAAGGCTGATCGAAGCGATCTGATAAAATTATCAAATTGATCAAAATCTAATACGAAAGAAAGGGCAGCGCCGCACTCTGGCTTCAAGGAAGCTGCCGACACTACTCCTTTGCGTGGCATTCGAAAGCGTGGTCGTCCAAAGGCGTCTTTGCCTTTGGTTGGACGCCCGCAGAAATCAGCGAAGCAATCTCGATTTTAATTTTTGGTCGAATTATACAAGCTAAAACATCAATATTT
>VAHH01000499.1:0-28875 GCA_013357305.1 Radopholus similis | reverse complement strand
TCGGATCGGCAAACTGACCTCAGATTCGTGTTTAGCGCCCCAAAATACCCCATATATGTGAAAATCAGCCAATTTGGAGAGGGGGACTCATAAGTCATAAGCCACAAGTACCATATTTTATTCAACAATTTTGTTTGCTAAAATTTGCATTCAAAAATCAGCCCGGTTCCCGGAGCCCTCCATTCCGGGAGTACCTATATACCTACCCATAGAATTATTTAGTAGAAATAGAAAGAAACTAAGAAACCAATCATAGTCACTATAGATTTCTTATGTCTGAATCCTTAAATTCCCCAAATTAAATACCTCGTATCTATTCTCGCTCAGTTCCGTTGGCTACTGGGAACGGCACTTCTGTCCGAACGACATGCACTTTGAGTACGACACCCAGCAGTGCACACTCAACTTGCTGCCGCCGAACATTGTGCGCGAGGCGAACGAACTCTTTCAAATAGGTTGGGCCGGAATTCATTTTTTTGGAGGCTTGTTCCCTCTTCTCAAGCCATCTTGAATGGGTCGTGCGCGCACGGCGAGCACTGCATCGGGGGAACGGTGTGCGATCCGGCGCAGCAGCGCTGTCTCTGCCCGTACGGCACTGTGGCACTGCTCGAGAGTCTGTCGTGTGCTCGGCTCGCGGACCAACAGCAATTGATGCAGATGGCCGGGGTAGACCGAAAAGCAATATTAGTACTTTGCACAAACATATTCTATTTTTAAAAACGCATTTTCACAATTTTGAACTGTCTTTTAGCTGTACCGACTCTATCCTCAACCGCAACACCAATGGCGCGCACAGTCCTACGGGCCTTACGTGTCGCAGATCTCCTCTCCCTCCTCCGCCGTGGTTGTGTCGCCCGGCGCCAGTTGCGAGCGCGGCGAGCTGTGTGGCGGCGGAGCGATGTGCGTGCCGCATCTGGGCGTGTGCATTTGTCCGCTGGGCACCGAACAGCTGAGTGGGGCCGCCCGGTGCACGCCGATCACGAACGGCGCCAAAATGGAGGCGGCCAGCAGCAGGCTGGGCCAGCAACAGTCCGCCAAGGAGCTGGTTGGCCAGAACGGATACATCAAAGGTTGCACAGTCAAACTCAAAACCCAACGGATTTTGAAGAAGACCTTCATGTATTTTTAATTTGTCTTCCAGTTTCGTTGGGCGATCGCTGCAACGAGTACTTGGGCATATTCTGCGCCGATACGAACGCGCGTTGCGCGGACACCCGCTGCCAATGTGTTGCTGGCTGGGTCGAACAGAACGGACGCTGCCAAGTGGCGCCTCAACGCCGCGAATCTGGTAAAAGGCTTTTGCGAATGAAAGAGACCTTTCATCCCGCGGAAATTCTCTTAAATTTGAAAAGTGCATTTTATCGCAAAGGTCCCGGAGAACCGTGCAGCGGTGGACAAGTGTGTGTGCGCGGATCAATGTGCAGCAGGCAAATTCCGATTTGCGTGTGTCCACAAGGCACCGAATTGGACAGCAGCAGCGGCTGGTGTGTGCAGCAACAGCCCACCACCACAACCGCAGCCACAACAACTCCAGCAGCACTCATGGTCAGTGACCGATTCCGTCCTATCCGCAATGGAAAAAGGCGGCCACAATGCCTATAGTATCCACGATAGCCTCAGTGACCTTTTATTGCTTGGGAACACCAATTGCCTGTTCATTTTCTCAGGTCTCCATTGCGTCCGAAGAGGTGGTGCCCAGCACCAGCACAGTGGCCAGTCCGCGCAAGCGACAGCGAGAGGCGACTATGGGCGAGAAGTGCTCGCTGAACGCGGACTGCATGGCAAGTGTGGAGCCCAAACTTTGGTGCGGACCGGCGCATTCAGATGGGCGCCTACTGCAACGGGAACACGCAGCCGCCCACGTGCCAGTGTCTGTCCACGCACGTGAACGTGAACGAGCGCTGCCAGAAGGGCGAGTTGTAAAGTACTCTATTCGCTGGAGCAGCGAAACGTGAACATATAGTTTCGCGTTCAATTTCAGAATTTATCCAACAAATTGAAAGAAAACAACCGTGTCTATAGTCTATAATGGAAAAACGACCTCTGATATTTACTATTTTGTTCCCTCTTCAGTCATCTATCCGGGACAGCGCGGCTGCGAAACTGACTTGCAGGTGGGGAAAGGGACAAGGGCACTGTTGACTAGTATTTTGGATGGCAACAGCTTCCCTGGGTCTTCCATTGAAATAAAGAGTTTAGCAGAGTAGCTCTCCAAAAACGCAAAAACATTTGTTCAATGACCAGTGACTCCCTATGTTCACAGTCCACTTGTTTCAGTGCAGTGCCGGTTACGCTGGGACGAGATGCATCGGGCGCCAGTGCGTGTGCCCCCCTGGGTCCACTGCCATCGACCAGACCTGCATTCCAGGTCGGCAAACGAAATGCGCCTGTCTGTTGTGTTTGCCCTTGTCCCATCCACTCTCCAAGACTAACACATAATCTGCTGCCCCAAAACGTGTGCCACTTCCTCACCCCGAACAGCGATTGCGTGGCCGGGCGACGCGTGCAACATTTCGCAGCTAATCCCGGTCTGCTCGGCGGACTCGCACTGCTCCGAGGGCAGATGTGTGTGCAACCCGCCGATGCGTCTGCTCCAAAAACAGTGCGTCCATCCGCACAAGGAAGGCACCAAATTGGTGTGCCAACGGGACGCAAATTGCCCGAAGGGGGAATTTTGCAACGACGACGGGAAGTGCGACCGCTGTGAAGAGGCGGGGGAGGCGCAGGGAAAGCGCACGCGGAGCAGATTGGGCGGGAAGTGCGTGCGTCTGGACGAGTTCGGGGGCACGTTCATCACGCGCGGAGGTGTGCCGCTGGAGGACGATGAGAACGGCAACAGCGCAGAAGAATCGGAATTGGAATGGCGCCGAGAGGGAAATGGCGTCAAGGAAAGGGACAAAGAGACGGAGGGAGGGAAGTTGAGCATAAAAGCGACACGAGGAAATACACTGGACGATGAGGCGGAGAACGGGAAGAGGGACAGTGTGCTGGTCGATGAGAGGCGGAATGGACAGAGAGCGGAGGAATCCAGATGGCACAACGAGGCAAGAGGCAAACAGAAGGACAGAACGTCGAGACCGGAGGAGGAAGCGAATCGACTGGGGCCAAGAGTGGCACCACTCGGGAATGCACTGGATGAGGATGGGGCGAGAATTTTGAGGAAAGACTTGAAATGGCACGGAGGGAGAAATGCCTCCAGGGAAAGGGACAAGGAGCTGTCTCCGGAAGCGGACGATCGAACACCTCAGAACCGGAAGTCGGCACTTGTCACAATTGAAAGAAGACGGGAATTTTTGGCACCGAATCGAACCTCAGAAAGTGCGAGAATCGGCAGCGGAATTCCATCATCGACTGGTGCGCCGAAAGCGGAATCCACCAGGTCCGGACATGCCGCCCTGCTGGGCATTGAGCAGATCTTTTCCACGCTGGCGCTGCTCAAAAGGGCCGCAATGGACACTGGCAAAGAGCCATTAACGAATGGCACTGCTGTGCACCGAGAGTACCCGCACAGCAGAGCATTGCCGTCGGCAGAACGGCACCGACGGGGACTGGCGAAAAGCGGCACTAAAAAAACGCCGCGCAGTGCCGGTCTGCCGCACCACCACCGCCTGGAGGGGGAACCTTGTTCGCCGGGCCACGTCTGTCTGAACGGCACCGCTTGCGTGAACGGACACTGCCGACGCGATGCAGATGGCACTCCGACCAAGAACAATGTATCCGCTTTCGAGGCCAATAGATCCATCCAAATGTGTGGTTCCAGAACCAATCGTCAGACTGGCAGACCGCACTTTCCTCTGCGGCAGCCACTTTCCGTGCCATCGGCGCAAAATGCACGCAGGGCCATGACCGCTGCATGGGCGGCTCCGTTTGCCGCCAATCTGTGTGCACTTGTGCGGACGGGTCCGCACCAGACGCGGACAAGTCACGCTGCCGACAGGTAATGTGGGAAATGGCACCAATTTTATTCGCCAAATTTGTCAAGATAACAAGACTCAAATTTCTCTCCTCTAGACACCGGGAGGCCGCTGCTCCCACGGCCAAATGTGCTCTGGGCAGTCCGATTGCCGTTTGGGCACGTGCCAGTGCAGAGCGGGGATGAAGACGACGCGGGAGCCGCCGCGAAAATGTGTGCGGGCGGTGGCCTGGCCGGGCGAGAACTGTGACGCAGGCCAAAAATGCCTGGGCGGAAGCAAGTGCACATTCGGAGTAAGCGCAAAAAGTGAATGAATGGAATGACCAATCTGGGATAAAAGGACATCGATTTACGAATTTTTTCGGAGTGCGCTGTTGTTTTGTTTAGACGTGCCTTTGTCCCGCGAACCACTCGGTTCTGGCAAATGGGACGCGTTGCGAGAAGAGTGACGGCGTGGAAGCGGTGCTGAAGAGTCCAGTGCGAGATGCACCGGAAGGGCAGGAAAAGGCCGGAGATGCAACGACGACAGTGAAGCCGACCGCACAAAGGCCAGTTGGTCACAGGATGTCCAAAAATCCTTTAGTAGTTAAAAGGGCAGTTTTGTTAGTCAAATCGCCCCCATTCAATTCATCAACTGGGGACATCCCTTAAGTCTTGCGATTTTGATTGGGTCTCTCAGACCTGTAAGTAATTTCCAGTACTTCGACTGGACGCGAATGGGAGGGCGCTGCTGGTGGCGTGCAACCGGACAACGACGCGCCCCTGGGCAAGTCTGCGCCGGGCCAGCTCTGTGTCAGCGGGGGGACCGAGTGCACGGGCGGATCGCGCTGCGAGAACAGCATTTGCACGTGTCCCGAAGGTGGGACCAATGGAAACAGCCCCAGCCGGACAGATAATTGTCCTGGCACAGGCAGCACTCTGTTCCGGGACGAGTGCCTTCCGTCGCGCGCCAAACTCAGCATGGATCGGTTCCGCGCCCAGGCAGCCCTGTTCTCACCGGAGCCGGGCAGCAGCAGCAGCGTTTCTAACGACAGTCCCGCCCCGCTGTCGGACGAGAGTCTCCAGGACCCGGTGCCCAACAAGACGGTGGCCCCGGGCGCCATGTGCCGTCTGCCGCTGGAGTGTCCCTACCGCACGGAGTGCGTCCGGGGAGTGTGCCGCTGCCAGAAGGGCGAGACCATTGTGAACGGCATCTGCCGCAAGACCATCCACGAGGCGAGTGCACCCGAGAAAAGCACCCGATGACTCCGTCTGATGGACCAGGTGCTGCCCGGCGGGCGCTGCGACACCCAGAAGGGGCTGGACTGTGTGGGCGAGTCGCACTGCTTCTACGGCATCTGCGTGTGTCTGTACGGACTGGTCAGTGTGGGCAGCGAGTGCGCCAATGCGAACGTGCTGGAACGCGTGGAGCCAGGCAAGAGCTGCTCACTGGGCCAGAACTGCCGCGGCAGGGCCAAATGCGTGCGCGGCAAGTGCCAATGCCCCAAGTAGCCACTAGAACGGGACTCACCCACAATCAGTTGTTTCCACTCCCAGAGGCCAGGTGGCGGACCCGGAGTTGAAGCGCTGTGTCAAGTCGGCGGTGCAGGTGTTCGAGCATCCTCCGGTCGAGAAGACGGAGGTGAGTTTTGTATATGTAACAGATAAAGCATTTGAACAATTCTCCCAGGACCCGTCCACCATTCACATTCCGCTGCCCGGCGCCAAGAAGGCGACTGCCCCTCCAGTGCCCAAGTTCGTCTACGCCATTCCGGCCGCGCTGGCGGCGGCGGCGGAGGAGGGCAAATTCAACCAGATCCTGACCGCCAACCAGATGTCCATCAACCTGCTCGACCAGAACACTCTACGCGCATTGCTCGCCTCCGCCCTCACAGCGCAGCTGCAACGCCAACAGCCGAGAAGAAGCGACTCGGCACAAAACGCACAACAATGCCAGGACGGGTGGGGCAATTTATTCCTTTTGGATTTGAAAATTAAAATTTGAAAGTTTGTATTTGATTGAAATGTGGTAAGCCAGGTCCATTGTGCATTTTGCCCTCCTCTTCAGTGCAAACTGCCAATTCGGGCAACAGCAGCCGACCAGCCCATCATCGCTGCCGCTGAGCGTTGTCTCTCAGCTGGTCGCCCCTCCCCCGCACCAGCAGCACTTTCCCGCACTCAACAGTGCCTCCCCCTTGCCCCTGATTGGCCAGCCCGGTCACTTTTGTGCGCCACCAAACCAGGTTAGTGTTTTTCGGTGTCACTCCTTTTGCAAATTGTTTTTGTTCAAATTTAGCTTTGCACCGGAGGGGCCGTTTGTCTGGCCGGTCTGTGTGTTTGTCGGCCAGGATTCCGTCCGCTGGACACACTCTGCCAGATAGCCCCGGTGGAACTGGGCGAGCAGTGCTTCCTGGACGAACAGTGCAAACAGCACGGATTCTGCATCGACGGAGTGCGTTCAAAAGGACCTTCAATCCTCTGCTGGGTAGACCGCTTGTTCTCAACAGATTTGTCGCTGTTCCGCCTCCGACCGGAATGCCCTTCCGACGGCGTTCCATCGATTTGGCCGTGCGTGCGCAAGTCGGCCAATGGCCCAGGTGGGCGCGGACTGCACCAGGGGACAGGCGTGCGGCTGGAACTCGGTGTGCGGCGCCTACAGTGGTGTCTGCGAGTGCGCGGTCGGGATGGAGAACAACCGACAGGTGAGGAAATTGAACAAGCGACAGAGTGAGTGCTCCACTTGCAGGGCGCCTGTGTGGCGGCTCGCCGTCCGCGAGGCGTTGAATGTGAGTGCCAGTGCTGGATTGGCGGCTCTTATTGTCCGCGCTTCAGGCCTGAGCAGTTCGAATTGCCACAAGTGGGGGTTCTGCGACAACGGCTACTGCGTCTGCCGATCGGGGCACGAGCAGGTCGGCGGGTTCTGTCTGCCGCCCGCGCAGCCGGTCATCGACGACCCCAAAGCGTTCATCGACCCCGAAACGATGGCGGCCCTGCTGAAGAAGGAGGGCAGGCCGGAGAACAGTCCGCTCAGGTGCCCAGTTGGAGGACAAGGGCATCACAGTTTGAGTTTGTTCAGTCCGTTCGGAGGCAAATTTTTCTCGCGCCTTCCAAACTCTGGCGGCGGCGAAGACAACAGTTTCCAGAACAATAATGTTGGGGGCATCTGGACAGACGGGGCACAGCGGCAGGAACACAACTGGCTGACGACGGATGAGAGAAGAACGCCAACGGAAGACAGAATGGATCTTGTGGAGGGCGGCACTACAGACAATTCGTTGACGGAGAATGCCGGCTGGCCTTTCTCAATCGGCCACTCGACCGGCAACAGCTGGAATTGGAACGCCTTCACGGCACAACCGCAGCGACAGCGCGGGCAAATGTTCCGCCAACAGAATGCCCCTCCGTTTGAGGGAGAGAGTGCCGTTGCCAACGCTCTTCTGGCAAACGATGCGGCGGCGCCAGCGGAAGCGCCGCTGACCAGACAAATCAGCGCGCCGAGTGTGCTGCAACATTTCCCAGCGCAACTCCGCCCCAACAAACTTCACACGGACAGAACGTTGTCGCTGACAAGGGGGCGGGGCAAAAACAAGGCAAGACAAATGTTGGTCTGGAAATGTGTTGTGGTTCAGCACAAAAGAGGCCGGAAGGTGCATCATCAGGGCGAACAGCCGCATTCCCGGGGCGGCGTGGCAATGCCCGGCGAGTACTGCGGCACGCGGGAACGCGAGTGCATCGGCAATTCGGAGTGCATTCGCGGGTGGTGCCAGTGCGCGGAGGGAGTACACGTCCAAAAGGAGGGACTGTGCGCGTCCGCTCCACACCCTCCGCCAAAAGTCGGCGCCCGTTTTGACGGCACGTTCACGATATTCCCGTTCTTAGTCACCCACCCCATCGCCCAACCTAACCCAACGCGGCCACAGGGAGCCCCGTCGTCCGTTCGAGAGCTGCTTCGCCAACGGCATCTGCATCCAGGGCGCCAACTGCATCCGCTCGGCGGCACTTCCCACCGTTCAGAAACTCGGTCAGTTGGCCTGGTTGTGTCCCACTGGTTCCAGCCCGTCGCAGGTCCCTACTGCCAGTGCATGCCCGGCGCGGTGTTTCTGCAAGAGCAGTGCGTCCCGCGCAGACCCGAGATGCAAGTGGCCCCGGTTGGCCGCCACCCATTGTTCTGTGCATTCCCCACATTCAGATTGGCGCCCACTGTTCGGCGCACACAATCTGCGACTCCGGTTCCGTGTGTGGTGAAGAGCACATCTGCAAGTGTCCTGAAGACAAGAAACACGCTGGTCCGTCAATTAATGCGCGTCAACCATTTGACTGAGCTCTCTCCCCCCATTTCAGCGGGTCTCTGCGTCAATGTGGCGCTTCCCGGCGAGTCGTGTGCGCACGGCCAATTCTGCGCGGAAGGCGCAATCTGTGCGCCTGGTTTGGACGCGTGCGTGTGCCAAGTGGGATGGCACGCGCGCAAAGGAAAGTGCCGGAGGGGCGGCGGGAAGCTGGCCAGGCGCGGAAAGGGCCGGAGGGAGAACGCCAGGCAACAGATGCTTCTGCCCGACGTTGAGGAGGCAGCGGAGCAAGAAGAGGCGCCAGCGACAGAATCAGATGGGACTTCACCGCCGCCGCCAAAAATGCTGAATTTGGTCGTTCCACTCGGGGAGGTGCCAAACCGAATTGAATTTTTCAAAAATTGCCGCCCCCTTCGAAGGCGTGCCAACACGACAGCGACTGTTCCCATGTGGCACACGCGCATTGCTCGCCTGCATCGCGGCGTTGCGCCTGTTCGCACGGCTTTCTGCAGCTGTACGCGTCGATTTGTGTGCCCGCAGAGCGAGTGCGACTTCCCGGCGAGGAGTGCGTTGCGGTCTGTCAAGGATACACTTTAACAACCATTGGACCTTCGATTTCTTGCTCAGAACGCGCACTTTTGTACGGCCAACTCGTGGTGCAAAGAGGGCCGCTGCGAGTGCATCCAGCGCAATGCGCGCGCATCAAAAGGCCGTTGCGAGCCCATTCCAGAGCCCCCATTGGAACCGCCGGCGGAAGAGAGCGGCCCCATTCTGGCGCTGAGGCGACGCCGTCCCATCCAACAGCACACTTCCGCAACCATTTGCCAGGAACAGCACTGCCCGCTTGGAACGGTATGTGAAGCCGAGAGCGGAGATTGCTTCTGCAATGGACGCATTGTTGAGCCGACCACCGAAAAAGGTTCCTTCCCCGGTGTTCAAAGCTGAAATTACATTTTAAATTTGCATGTGCCCGATGTGCTCTGAACACGGACTGTCGCCAGCCATTGGAGTGCATTGAAGGAAGATGTGCTTGCGATCGGCGAGTTAATGATATACGGCAAATTGGAGAACCGGTCGAGAAGGGGGAAAACAGCATAATAGATGAGGATGAAAAGGAAAAAGAGGAGGGCAAGAATGATGAAGAAGGCGGAGTGGCGGGCACTGAGTGGGACTACGCGCTGGGCGAGCCCGTCGCCGGTCCCATTCTGCCGGGCACATTCTGCGACGCGTTCAGCCGCTGCGGTGAGGGCGCGGAGTGCCTGTTCGGCCGGTGCCAGTGCATTGTCCGCGGCCAGCACCTTTCGTTTGTGGGCGGCACCACGATGTGTGTGGACGACGCGGAGAAGAAAGGCCACGAAGAAGACGGGTTGGAAAAGACTAACGAACTTCCCATTCGTCAAAAACGCATGTCGGATTCGACGGGAACGAGAAATTATTTTGGAGCGGAAAAAAGACGCGAACGACTGGATCAAAGAGTCAGCAGAAGAGTGAAATTTAGGCCAAACGGTAAAAACCATTAATGATAATGATTAATGAGCATGCTTTGAATGCTTTTAAAATACATGCATATTGTTACACATTTTAGAGCACTCATTTCAGATCTATGCAATCACTTTCCTCTTTTGTTTTTACCTGTTTGCTGTGCTTTAACCAACCAACCAATTTCCTTTTTCACTAACAATTCACCATTGCAAACCTATTGGCTTATTCACTTTTTCATTTTTTGTTTTTTTCAGAAACCACTCATCGACCCTCTTCCGCCGAAAACCGCTCAAACAACGGGCACCAAAAAGGACAGCTCACTGTGAAGAAAGAATTGCCATTTACTTTTATTTTGCTTTACTTTTCAGCAGCAAAGAATCGTCCGTTTGGATTCATCAAACGATGCCCTACAGCCAATGTCCTCCCCGCAGAAGACACATTCCTCGACAGAAAGGAAAGTCGTCTCCCCAGGCGCATTGTGCGGTACGGCATTCCAGGGGAATCTTAGGTATCAATTATCAACGAATGTTTTGTGTGAGCAGGGCCGTTGGACGTCTGTGCGGGCGGGGCGTCGTGTGTGGAGGGGCTGTGCCTGTGCCCGGCCGGCACTCGCCCGTCGCCCACTGGGAACAACAACTGTGAGCCGCTCGAGCGGAGACTCGCCCACGCCACAACCACAACGCAACGAGCGCCCAGACCAGAGGAGAACACCCAGCCGGCGCCAATTCGTGAGTTGCTCGTTTTGATCGCGAAACGAAATTGTTGGATTGCTGGAGTTATCGCTTTGCCCATAGACTCCAACAACCGAACCCAATTGCCGAACACTGACACAAATGCAGTCCAACAGCAACTACTGCTAACTCAAACCACAATGCCAAGCACCACCACTCCACCAAATGAAGAACAACCAAAAAACCCAATTGACGGCCTGCTCCCCAGTCTAACAGTGCTAACGACTGATAACCGGTCAAACGAAACAACTCTGGACAAGGTGGGCGAGATAATCTGCCGGGCGCGTTTGAATGTTCTAACACAGCCGACTGAAGCGGGTTCGTTTGCACCAAACACAACCAACACTTCAACTGAGACTAACCGTGCCAATTTGTTGCTGGTCAATGTGAAGGGTGTTCGGAGAAAGGCGACGCCATCGCGTAGTAGTCGAAGTAGTATTTAAACATAAATTAAAAATCATTATTCAAAAATAAACTTTTCCGTCATTAATCATTATGTAAAAAATGCATTCTCAGATCGTGCTTACGCACGACCTTCGGAGAGTTGTGCCACTGGCGAGATATGTACGGGCGGTTCGCTATGTCAAGAGAGCACAAAAGTAATAAAAGTCACAACACGACAAACGTTAAACGTTTTACGCAGATTTGCGAATGTCCTACGTCCAAGCCGCTGCTTCGCAACCACATTTGCGTTCATAACATCGCTGAGCCACCACAAAAAGATGCAGCACGTCCTGGAGAGGCATGCAACTCTGAAACCAAGTGCACCGGGGACTTGAGGTTTCCCATAAATTGGCCAGTTATCTAGCTATCTTGCAGTTGTGTCAACGGACTGTGCAGTTGTGAGAATGGATCCACCGTTGTTGACGGGGCAAGGTGCGTGAAGAGAGAAAGCGGAGTGCTGCCTCTGGTCCAACTCGCTGAGGAAGAAGGGGACAGAGAACAGTCGAACGCACAACAAGGCAGCATTTATAATTGTAATTCGAGCCATTGATGATAATTCCTTTTTCAACAGAAGTGCCAACTTCGCCATCCGCATCTCCATTTGGGCATCAGCTCAGCAGTCATCCAAAGCCGAAGATCAGCGGGCCTCCCCTCCGCAAAGCGGGCTTGTCCACAGCGCCAGCCGGAACTGCGGGAGTGTGTCCACCGGGAAATGTGCCCCTTACGGACACAGCTTCCGGATTGCTGATCCAATGCAACGGAATGACACCGAATTGCCCTCCCAAGTCATACTGTTTTGTCACCGGGGTGGCCAGCGAGACATATAATTGTTGCAAGGCATATTGAACCCAATTAGCCAATTGATGTACTTGATTATTAAACCATTATTGTATAAATGTATAAACTACTCATTGTCATTGAGTGACTATTGCAGAATTTAAATGTGAATTTAAAAATGATTTATGAGTTATGACCTTCTGGCATGGAACTGGAATCCGCGAAAATAGGGCAACAGAAAGAAAGCAATGATAAATACATCCTACATTGTACATTGTGTAGGTATTACCTTGAAATTCAAATTTAATCGTTATTGAGGAAGAAGATATTTTGGCATTTTATATTAAGTGCTGGCATGAGTGTTGAGCTGTTGAGAGTGCGAGACCGAGACTGGCAGCTGCAGCTAAAGCAATGTAAATTGGCGATGCAGAATACGACACCGCAGAGAGATAATTTAGAGATAGAAAAGAAAGAGAAAAGAGAGGAACGGGAACGAAGAGAGACTTGCAACGACACAAGCTAAACAGCTAAAGCCAACAGCAAAGTATACCTAGCGATGCGAAGATGATGACTTGATGACCGAGAATGATTGTTGAGGAGTGTACTTTTTATTGAGTGACATTAACAACGAAAACGGAATACGGAACTAAACTCTAACCTGAAACTGCTAAAGGAAGTATCAATTAGCAAGAAACGACGAGTTAATTCCAATCCATACTTATTTGCCGACAAGCTTTCGCGCAGTCATAGAATAAAAATAAATTTAAAATTAACGACATTAAGGGATTGCCGATTATGGATCTGAGAATATTCATTTTTATCGCGACCTTACTACCCACAATTTGGTCCTTCTATTTGCCTGGGTTAGCTCCCGTCAACTTTTGCGCGAAAGAAGACAAGAAGCCAACATGTCCGGTAATTCTACTTTTTTATTTTGATAAAAAGTGAAAAGCTTATTCAGAACAATGTGCCGTTGTTTGTCAACAAATTGGACAGTGACCAGTCCGTCATTCCATACGAGTACCACAGGTAATTCGCAATTAAAACTGCTAAAAGCTAAACTTGCTTTTAAACATATACTCGCTGGTTTTTGAAAAATTAAATTTTTCAGTTTCGATTTTTGCATTGGCAGTGAGGATGAATCACCGGTGGAGAACTTGGGCCAAGTTCTGTTCGGAGAGCGGATCAGGCCAAGTCCCTACAAGGTGGTTTTGTATTTGTCAATATTTCATTTATGATTTTTCTTTGAAGATTGACTTTAAAGAAACCAAACAGTGCTCCTTCCTCTGTCAAAAGGAGTACAAGAGTTCGGACAAGGATCACCAGGAAAAATTGCGGCTTCTTCAGCGAGGAATGAAATTGAATTACCAGCACCACTGGTAACCTGGAGTGTTGAAAATATCGAATGGTTCCTGACAATCCATTGTCGACTTTCAGGATCATTGACAACATGCCCGTCACATTCTGCTTCATCAACCAACAGGTATGGACAATGGACAAATCGTTAAAGTTAGTGAGTTTGATTTCCAGAACATGAATGTTTGCACCACCGGATTCCCGATGGGCTGCTATGTCACGAAGGATGGAAAGCCGAAAGACGCTTGCGTTCTGGATGTGAGATTTGAGAGACCATATCCGGGTGAAGGGAGATTCATCTCAGGGTCGCTACCGGCAACCGGACAGCTACTACCTGTTCAACCATGTGGACATCAAGATTGAGTACAGGGACATGACACACGATCCAAATTTTCTGGAAGAAAAAATTGGCGGTCGCATTATTCGGATCAAAGTCCAGCCGAGGAGGTGCCTTTATCTCTTGCAATTTCTCAAAATAATTGTAAAATGGCAGCATAAAACACGAGAACAAAGACGACATGAATTGCGGTCTCGGCGCAGGGCCGCAACCAATTGGCGCTGACGACAAGGAATTCAATGTGATTTACTCCTACTCTGTTGTCTGGGAGGCGACCGACGTGAAATGGTCCTCGCGATGGGACTACATTCTCGACTCGATGCCGCACACCAACATCCAGTGGTTCTCCATCATGAACTCGCTCGTGATCGTCATATTCCTCTCCGGAATGGTAAATTCAAACGAATAAGTGCTTTTTTCTAATCAAACTGCACCTCTTTTAGGTGGGCATGATTCTGTTGAGAACCCTCCATCGGGACATTGCCCGTTACAACCGACTCGATGAGGAGGTAAATTTGCTAATTGAATATACGTGGAAATATTTGTGAAACTGGACCAGGAGGACGCGCAAGAGGAGTTCGGCTGGAAACTCGTGCATGGCGATGTGTTCCGTCCGCCCCGACACGCCCTGATCCTCTCGGTGTTCGTCGGCGCCGGAAGTCAAGTGTTGCTGTGCGCCTCCATCACATTGGGTAGGGCTCCCTTACTTTTGTTCCATTCTTCTTCCTCTGGTCGCAGCATTTGCCTGCCTTGGATTCCTGTCACCGGCAAACCGCGGCTCTCTGATGACATTCGCTTTGGTCTTTTACATTCTCTTCGGGGTCGTCGCCGGCTATGTTTCTTCTCGGCTCTACAAAAGTAAGGGGACAGAGACTGCTTGAATGTCTCATCCAAATTCTTTCAGCGATGGAGGGTCTTGCTTGGAAGTCGAACATACTCCTCACCAGCTTCCTGATCCCAGGGTATTTTAGTAAAATGCGCATTTGCGCCGAAAACAATTTCAAAACATTCAGAATCATGTTTGGAGTGTTCTTCGTCTCCAACTTGATGCTTTGGTCAAAGGGCTCTTCAGCGGGTCTCGTTTATCTCAATTGGGCAATTCTGAAGTTGTTTTCAATTCAGCCGTTCCATTCGGGACTCTGTGCGCACTGTTGTTCCTCTGGTTGTTCATCTCGATCCCACTAACCTTTGCTGGGGCCTACTTCGGCTTCAGAGCCAAGGTTTTTACATATTCCCCATTTCGATTTCCTTCAAGATTATTATAAATCAATCGTTCCAGAGAATTCAACCACCGGTCAGAACGAACCAAATTCCGCGTCAAGTGCCCGAACAAACTCTCTACACGAAGCCCCTACCGGGAATGTTGATGGGCGGCATCCTGCCGTTCGGATGCATCTTCATCCAGCTGTTCTTCATTTTGAACAGCATTTGGTCCCACGAAGTTGGAGCGCACTTTTTACAAATTCACAATTACCCTCACTTTAAGGTCTTCTACATGTTCGGTTTCTTGTTCATTGTGTTCCTGATTCTGATCATCACCTGCTCGGAGGCGACCATTCTGCTTGCCTATTTCCATCTTTGTGCAGAAGTAAAACAAAATATTACTCTGACAATTCAATAAAGGTTTTTCACTCCAAAGGATTACCATTGGTGGTTCCGTTCATTCTTCACGTCCGGTTTTACGGCGGTTTACTTGTTCATCTACTGCATCCATTATTTCAACTCCAAACTCACCATCACTGGCGTCATTTCCACCACCTTGTATTTCAGCTACACATCTATCTTCGTTTTCTTATTCTTCTTGATGACTGGTCAGTTTCCAAACAGCGACGAACAAATCAATGAATTTGTTTGTTAACAGGCACAATCGGCTTTTTCGCGACCTACTGGTTCATCTACAGGATTTACAGCAGTGTCAAGGTGGATTGAATGCATGTGGATGTGAGCGCCGACACACCGAAGAGTGAATGAATGAATACATGTGCAGTTTAAATGATATGGACAATTTCCATGCTGATTGATGGGATTCACGTTTTTGATCGTTAAGGACACTAAATATTCAACTACCAAAATTTTCTATTATCGTTGTCTTTATTTAATAAAATATCTATTAAATTTTTGAAATAAAAAGACATTGGCTAGCATTTTTTCCATTTTGTTTTTCTTCAATAAAATATTAGTTTCTAATTTGTTTGCGTCTGCTATTTGTCGACTTGAGGTTAAGGATTTTACTAGGTACATAGGTACCAGTAGTGTTTTTTTCAGTTTTTGCTTTTCTCCCGGACTAGTAGTATGTCGTTTCACGAATTCACAACAAAATAGAACAAACTGTCATCTGTATTTTCTTTTCTTTTTCGTCCGCCGTCTACCCCTGCCCGCTCCTCGCTTTCGCCTTGTTGTTCAAAGGTTCCTCTCATCAGTTTAAAAAAATATCGCATTTCTATTACAAGCCACGTTTCCACTTTCCAAATTGCATTTCACACATCAATAATCTCGAAAATAATGGAATAGAGGAGTGAAGTGACATTACAATGGCGATACCTATAGAAATATTATAGATGAATAAATACTTAAATACTAATATGTACATCAAATACGCAAGCGCACGACACCCTAAAAGTTAAAAGTTACAATACCTAATAGAAACAGGGATAGGTATACCTAATACTGTTGAATTGAATGAGAAGTTTGTGAAATTATGAATCGTTAAAATATGTAGATCAAACTAAATTTGCAGCAGATACTCAAAATAATGGCAAGTAGTAGGCGAACTGATTACGGAGAAGAGTTCGTTGAGCGCTTGAGGAGAGATCGTTTTCGAAAAGCCTACATTTTAATCAACGGCGTAAGCAGCGAGGAAGAGGACGAAGAGCTGTGTTTTGACGAGGAGGACGATGAAATGGTTTCTGATTTTATCGGATTTTATTATCAATGGTAAACTTAATAGTTAATAATGTCCATGTAGGCGAGCTACGCGATGGATCCAGTGCCGCGTCCCTCATCCACCCATTCATCGCGAAGACCGCCGTCTATTGCGGCTTCTGCTTCATACAGTCGGACGAGTGTGGGAGGAGCAGGCAACATTTTCGACGCACGCGATCTGTACTTCTTCGGAGTTGTTTCCGAGATTACAGACAAGCTAACTCCTGTATTCTTCTTCTCCTTATTTTTGAAAATATTGCTATGCCAATTAAGGAGAGAGCAGCCCGCCTCGTTTCGAGAAATCAGCCACCTCAAGAAATTAGAAACTTAGCCTCCGTTGAGCGGATAGCCTACCTCTTTTACTACTCGCTCTATGGACGCTATCTGAACGTTGGAAAATTTCACAATGTGTTCAATCGAGAGTTCTACAAGTACACCAGTGCTGGAGATTCCGAACGCGTTGCCTTCCTCAAGGTTAGATTTTAATTTTTCACAAAAGCTCAAATAAGAATTGTAATAGATTTGTCGGAGAACCCTCGACGAATACAACAGGCATGTAATCGAGCAAAACAAACGGGCCTACAAACTTTCGCAAAAGCATCAGTTTAGCGATGAAAGAGCAACCCCCGATAGCAGGTCTTGCTTTTGGCTAGACCAATTAATTATCCATTTACTTCATTTTTAGAATGAGTGACAGGCCGAGTGTTGAGAGTGAAGACATCAACAGCATTGACTCGTTGGCAAAGGGTAACAATTTGGAATTCTATACTCTCAATTAGGCCAACTTGATTCTCAGAACTGCTGTTTTATCGGTCTCCACACTGCCCTATTCGCTTCGCACGAAATGGGAGAATTGTTTACGTGGACCCCGACAATGGGATGAGCACAGTTTGCATTGAGGACGTGAAGAAGTTCTACAAAGACCCAGAGGGCCGGCGCTATGTCGAGATGCTGGAGAGTTTTAAAGGTTTAACCTTGTTTTATATTTATCGATTGACGAGAGTTTTAGGGCCGATGATTGTTGGACACACTCCCCCTCAAACGCCATTGCTGTTCATACAATGCCAGATCGATAAAATACTGCAATCGGACGTCTACCGAATGAACCCACAATCTGGCGATGCAAACGACTGTCTGCTGATCTGGCGCCTGTTGGAAATGCTGATTCGCCAGCACGGGGTATTTATCGCCTAAACACTCTTGTCATCGATCAACGCTAATTTCAGAGGGTTACTGGTCCCGACTTGGCGCGTCTTCTCTGCGCAAATCAAGAGAATTTGTCCTTCTCCAAGCAGACATTTCTGAAATCAGCCAATCCAATTCGTGGAAAGTCACAAATTGTCCGCCAAGATTCAGGTGATGAAGACACGGGCAAGGAACAGGAGGGCATTGCAATCGAAAAAGTGACCTGTTTCCTGCTTGGAGGACACATAGAGGCATTTGGCTGAAACGGCATCGAATGCTTCATTGTTTGGCTTTAGGAGGCAGTCGAGACCGCCATGAAAGAGGGGCTCCTGTTTGAGGCTCTTCTGCTGGCGCACAGATTGTTCCGAGGCGACCAGCGCAAACTTGACGCAATCGAGGCTCGGCTGATGGCACATCGCTCTCCCCAACACCCGATGACGACACTGCTGAGTGTTGCCGCCGACCAGCCAGTCCCTCTGCTGGTACTGCACAAATCTGTTGATTATTTGTTATCCAATATTCTCCCATTTGCAGACCAATCCGACCACAAATGACACAAACGGCTGGCGCTCCCACATTGCCATTGTGCTGGCCAATCTGCAAACCCCGACGGCGATGAACGCAGTCTACCATTTGGGCTTGGCTTTGGCGCAAAAAGAATTCAACTCGGCCGCCGACTTTTGCTTCTTGGCTGTTAACCTGCTCACCGGATACGATTGTTTCCTGCCGCCACGGTCTAAACCCCATCCAAAAGTTTAATTCCTCCAAATTTTAGTGAATCCAACGAGCAAACAACTCAACGCAAACACGTCCGGCTGATCAATGCCTCTCTTCCGGATGACGATTTGAACTCGTGTTCCACTCGTTTTGGGTAGGTTTGCTATAAAATGTAGAATGTTCATCACATTTCACTCTGCAGATGGTCTCTTCTGGATTATCAAGCCACCGAACTGTATGACTATGCAACTCGATTGGCGAATTCGCAGAATGGCCTTTTGCATGCTCGCGACTTCATTCTGGCCAGAGAGCAGTACACGCAGTTGCTGAGTGAACTGGGCGGATTTTCGTATGCGATTGAACTGTATCAGGGACTGATCGAAGGTATAAAAGATTTGCAAATAAAACCCACTCAGCCCTGAGGCATAGGCAAAACAGCCGGATACCCAACTTCGGAGACTCCTTCGCCCCACTTCCACAGCTCAGTGACACCAGTCGCCTCAGTGCAGCCGACGCACTTTGCCAGCCAACAACAGCCACATGGGCAGAGCACTCGCACCATCTCACCGGAAACTGTGGTGCCCAGCTTTGTCTCTTCTGCACAACATGCCCCAGTTCCAACTTTCCACCATCAACAGCAACAACAAGGGGGATGGACGGCGGCAGTCAGCAAACCCTATTCCATCCCGGCCGACACTAGTCTGCCGGCGCTTCAATCGCATTCTCCTCCAAAGTCCGCCGCTTTCTCGGCCCAAATGCACGATCCGAACAAACAACCGCAACTGCACCAGCAAACTGTTAGCAATCCGAGCACCGCTCGCACACCATCTCCCCCAGGCACCGCCTCAACCTTCGCTGGCTACCCGGAGTTCCCTCCCGCCATTCCCCAACCAACAATTGTTCCGGCGAGAAACCCCCCACAAAACACACAGCGCACTATTTCGGAGAGGTAAATCAATTCATCTCACAGCTATTAAATTTTTATTTAAGCGAAAATGACGGAAACTCGGGAGAAATGACATTCGCAAAGAGCAGTACCACAGCACCGGTCACCTTTCCCAATCCGCCCTTCTTCATGCCGCCAGCTCCAAACAGTGAGAAAATCCAGAATCGAAGTTCCATTTCAAGTGCGTTTTTCAGTGCAACCAAGTGACCCCGCGCAGTTTGAAGCCCTCCAGGAAGTGAACAGTGTGAGCGTCGTGGATGATAGGAGGACGTCGGTTTCATCTGTGAAGAATTCCCGTTCCGCTACCCTCGAATCGGTGCCCAGAAGCAACAACAGCAAAAGTGCCGCTCCATCTTTTCCGGCGAATCCGCAACCCCAACAGCAGGAGAAAACGAAGCCAGTTGAGGCGAAAGATGCCGGGACAAAGGGAAGCAATGGCGGCGGAGGTGGAGGGTTTTTGCGAGGCTTTCTCTCAAAAATAAAACCTCCGGCAGGGAATGAGATGCGACTTCCCAAAGACAACGAGCCAAAGGTGGGCCCGATTATGCTCGACCAGATCAACCAACCACCATCTTTGTAGATTGTGTGGGATCCCCAGCTCGGACGCTACGTGGATCAGGAGCAAAAGGACCAACCGGTTGAAGAACTCGCACCGCCGCCAATTATGCCCGTGGCCGTTGCACCGCAACAACAGCAACAGGGACTGGCTGAGCCACAAGAGCACCACCAATCGGAGTCTCCCGCATTCCAACCGCCCGTCCCGATGTTCCCTCAGATCCATCCAGCCTCGTCCAGTGGAAGAGAAAGCACCAGACCGTTCCAAGGGGTTCATTTAATTAAAATGGATTTTGCATTTCACTTGCTTTTATAGAAGGCCAGATACGCAAATGCGTGGAATTCATGATATTGGCTGCTGAAGGAATTATTGACATATCGCGACAGAAGAAAAGTAGTGTGCACTGAATGAATGGAGAATGTTGTATTTAAAATGCCTAAAATTGTGACAAATTATTCCCCAAAGAGATCCGAATTTATTTTTTGTTATGGTTGTGGGAATTAAACTGACGATAAAATAGGGTAGTTACTACCTTCAATTCTTTTAAATGGTAGAAAAAGCTGCCAAATATTATGATGGGCGGCTCTTTGAATGTAAAGAATACCACTGTTTTTCATTAGTCAAAGGTGGGGGGATTTTTTTCATGTATCAGCCCAGGACGAAGCCTAAAATTGATTTTAAAAAACCATGGCCCATTACCCTCGAGATTCTTTTATTCTTCCAATAGCAATAGATAGAATCATCTGTTATAAAAATCCGATCGATATAGCTTTGCGTACAATAATATTTGAGAAAAAATTGGGGATACAGTGCGGGTGTTGGCGGCATCATTTAATAATTACAACTTGCTTATCACGTTAAAAGAGAGCGTAGGCAAAAACATATCTTCCTCGGAAAGTGTTGGCGAATGCGCAGCACCAACGCTCATCTCTTCCAGTTTTGGCTGCAGTTTGTGTATTCCCTCGTAGGAAAACGCGACGAGGAATTCAGCGCTGAAGTCGTCGGAATCGGAA
This sequence comes from Radopholus similis, assembly GCA_013357305.1. Taxonomy (NCBI): domain Eukaryota; kingdom Metazoa; phylum Nematoda; class Chromadorea; order Rhabditida; family Pratylenchidae; genus Radopholus; species Radopholus similis. The sequence continues at coordinate 8,231 of VAHH01000499.1, read as the reverse complement.
GAAGTGTTCGATGCGCGACGGCTTTCTTCAATGGCAAAGGGGATTTGCTGCAGCCCGCAAATGACCATTGCATCGGAGTGACCCGCACATCGAACATTGTTTTGGAGCTCTTGAAAGCACAATAGGGACATCCTCCCACTGACGGGGCCTTAACAGAACATCAACTGAAACTCAAAATGTTCGATTGTTGGTGTCACCTTTCACAGTGCTATACAGAACGACTTGAATCGGTATTAGGTGGCCCACTTTGACGGGAATGTCCTCATCCTTCATGTAGGATTTACCGTCCACAAGCATATCTATAGATTGTGAGCATTGTAAAAAATTGGGCTTTAAACGAACTGATTGTGATTGAAGGAACCAGCAATTGACGCAAGAAGGAAACAGTCGAAAGCAGTGAGCCCAACGGCACTTGACCCTCGAGCTGAATGGCTTATCCCAGTCAGTGTTTGTGTTGATGAGGTCCCCCTGACCTTGAGCCTGGGGACAGTCCAACCAATCTCCAAGTACTTGGCCAGATGTTTCTCCAGGGTCCTCCTTAGCCGATCGATTTCCTGCATTTGCATCAAGTGGGACGCCATTTGGGCGACTTTTTGGAAGGCGGTGGAATGAATCTCGTCGCAGCAGGGACAGAGAAGAGGGACCCTAAATGGGGGAATTCACACTCCGAATACACCAACCAGTCTGGACCTGCAAACTTCCTTCGGCTGCACAGTGAGGGTGCGCCTGTCCAAGCCGTAGGTCAGTTCGGCCTCCTGGTCCGTCTGATTGGCGACATCGATGACAATGTATCTGGTGAAAGGACTGTCCCCGGCCAGAATGTGCCATTCGGACACGTTCAGCGCCGGCACTATTGTGATGGCCAGTGGAAGTTTGGCGAATCGAACGTATTCCTTAAAAGGTGATTGGCTTTTACTGAACAAGAATTTCCTTCACTTCTCCGCCTGCATTGGCCAGATCCGCAGTGTAGGAGAACGAAAAGTCGGCGCTGAGCAATCGCTGCGCAAATTGTTGTTCAAATGGATTTCGAGTCAAAGACACCAACCCCAATGTAGGGAATCAAGTCGTGTCCAGTCGCCGCTTCCTCATCGGCGGCCTCTTCCAGCAGTGGCATTGCCTCTGCCGCCAAATGCTGTTGTCTGTTGGTTTCGCCAGAGGAGGTTGACTGGTTGTCTTGCTGGTCCAAAGTCAGGGTGCTCTTCGCAAGTGACGTCGTGGAACTGCTCGCAATGGAGCGACGAACAAAAATTTTCTGTTCAGGCAGATTATTGGCTGTGCCCGTTTTGTGCTCAATTTTCCCCGAAAACGCCGATGTTGTTGGATCTGAACACACAACACATTTACGCCACATCTTTGAATATCATCTACCTATCCCGAATATGCGGATTTGCAAATTCCTTTTGAGTCCAGCGCCAATATTGGTCAGTTGGAAATCCGATGGGTCCAATGTCTTTATGTCGGACTCCTGGTTCTCGGCCATAACCCTGAGCAACTTCGGTCCGCCGCAAACCTGAAAATGCCAAAATAAAAGGGCACACTCAAGCGGTTTCAGACCTGGGGCTGTTGAATCTTGATTGTCACGTCCCGGATGCCAATTGACTCGCTGGTGTTGTGCAATGTTATTGTGAAGTCAGAACTAGATTTTGAATTAGATGCACCCCGACTATTGAACTGCTTGTTCAATTTCACCTCTGCCCCGAGAAAACGTGTGCCTCCGCAATGGCGTCGTTTGGGTTGTCGCTCAAAGTGGGCGTTCTGGTCAGTGAGGTCTCGACACGGAGAATGGGCAGCTGAGGAAGCACTCTGACTGTGCAGGGCTGGTGCTGTTTGCTTCCACTGATTTTGGGCGGTTTGGCCGAGGGAATTTGTGATGAATTTCCTGCAGCACTTTGGCGCAGCGGAAATTTCACCGCATTTTTGCAGCCAAGCACTTGGCACTCATAGCCAATGATTTTGAGTTGGCCTACGGATCTAAAAAAGCTCTCATTGTCGAATGACGGTCACTTGTCATTGTTTGATTGACCTTGGCACGCCGAGCAGCTTGACCTCATTTTGGGCCGGATCAATGCACGACCCGTAGCAAGAGGGCAAATTTAGGCGGACGGGAATGCTCTCGAACTGGCACCCCTCCGTGAGCAAAGTGAAGTTGTCCACGACCAGCTCGACTGGGAGGGGGTTTTGCACGTGAACCGATATGCCGCACGCACAATTCACAACCCAGTAGACCTCGTCTAAATTTGGGGCCATAAAATTGGCAGACAAAAATGGAAGAGACCTTTCTTTATGCGGTCTTGGAAAGGAGAATAAATGAAAATCTTCAAGTTTCGGCATGACGCATCAATTATTCGAGGAGCCAGTTGAGCGGGCAAGGGATTTATCAGGACCGAGCTGGAAAACAGCAATACATCGTGTTTTATTGTTCATTTTGAATTGAACCTCAGCGCCGGAATTCTGGTGAACTGCAGCGATGGCAGATACACCGGCGGGACGGAGTCAAGTGTGAGCGGTTGTGCCAGCAAATGGAGGCGGTTCCCCTGTCTGTGGGTCAGTTTGTTCAGCTCTTCCACGAGCGATAGAATGCCGGCTTTGTCGAGATGGTTGAAAAAGGTCTCTAGCATGAAGCAGAAGTGACGGATCGCAATTTCCGTGAGACCAGCTCGCACGGCTACGGTGCACACCTCGTGCACTGCCTTCACCTGCAGCGAAAATGTCGCAGTCCCGGAGGAATTCATAAAAATCCGGTCAATTGGTTGGCTGAACAGGCGACAGCAGTTGTCCCTGAAGGGCCTCCAGCCGATTCCATATCCGATCAGACTCGTGTTCAAAATAGGATACACCTAAATGGCCAAATTTGGATAAGTTTCGGGAATACGTTGCTTACCCTCTTGTAGTCCTCTTCCCTTTGATTGTCTCCGTACAGCTTGAAAAACACCGATAGACGAAGGAAAAATGCTAATTTTCTCCGAAATCCGATCTACAAATCAATCCGAGTCACTTTTCTATTCAATGGGGGAGGGGCAGACAAATTGACCTGTTTGTAAACTTCGGCGGTAGCCAGACAAATGGTCGACTTCATCGCGTTGTTGAAGATAACAAATTTATCGTCCAGAAATCGACAAGTGTGTTCGCGCAGAAATGACTTTAGGGGAATCGTGGGGGCTATTAAATAGGACGATTTCCAAAATAGTACCTCCACTTCAATGTAATGATGGCCGAAGATGTGCAAGTGGACTGCCCGCATCACACATTCGTACTCCGCGTAGATCGCAAAAGAGAAACGTGCATAGTTCTCCAGCGACAGTTGGAAACGATCGCGCACGTCGGTGCGCGAAATTCCTTGCAACGACTGGGGACTGGAGATCGCCTTTGAGGGTCCATTCGAGTTGATGGCAAGTGCGTTTGGGACAGGCACAACAGGGGACTGGTTGGAACTGAGGTTCTGGGCACTTGCACTGCGCGAGGCGGAAGACATCGCAGAGGGAAGCGGAATCACGTCGTGGCCAGCAACGGAGGATGCCGCCTCCTTTTGGCTTGAGGACGAGTCCAACTTGAGCAGCTGGCGCCAGGCTTTCTGCTTGGCGGGCCCTCCGCCGAAAAACAATCTTCTGTTGTTGTTGCTGCTATTGTTGTTGTTGTTTGCGGCATTGACGCTTGTTTCCACGTGTCTGTCTGTGGGCGGCGAATTGTCCCCGGAGGAAGAGGACTCCTTTGGTTCAGTGGTGTCAACATCAGGACTCGCCAGCACGGACAAAGGGGGATTGCAGGAGAGCAGTTTGCCAATCTCATCGGAGCGGTGCCGTTGATGGCCAAAATACCTGAATTCACTGATTCAAATGTGACCGTTTTGAACTTTAATCATCTACTGATTTATTGTTTCGGAATCTTGATGTGCCGCATTCAGAGCGCCTGCCACCGTTTTGACACGATGAATCACGGCCATATTTACATTGGCCGACTCAGCACTTTCGGTAAAGGTCTTATGGCCGTACTTGATCATCAACGCAGCACAGCACCACCCCTCATAGGCGGCTGAACAAAAAAATTACAAATGCGCCTTTCAATAGAATGTGGATTTTCTCTCTTTACCTGCCAGCCATAGCAGGTCTGCGGTTGCTTTGAGAAGGTCTATCGCAGATTGGTAAGAATGCAGCGCAGCATCTAGGAGCCCAGTCAACATGGCGTAATCCGCTACCCTTTTCCTTAGTCTTCCAATGCACTTTTTACTGCAAAATCATTTTAATCAGTGAAAGAATGTGAACACCAACCGGTAAGCTTTGCTCTTCACATTCTCCAATCCCATTCGGTATTTTTCCTCGTCAGGCAGCAATGGACAGGGTGGGTTGTCAATTTTCTCGAATGACGTGTCTAATCTTCGGCTCTCTAACACAAAATATACGCTTCGGAGAAGTTCCTGCACAACGGCTTCCAACTGGTCCGATATTATTGATAAATCGTCTGAGCAAGAAAAGGTAAGGCACTCTGCAGGATTCGGGCTCTTGAATTAAAAAAAAAATTTCCAAATTTGCATGTGAAACAAACGGATTGAAAGCCAAACAGCACGCATCTCGAGTCGACTAATTGGTCACTGATTTCATGCTTAAAAAGTGCAAATGCATCTCTTTTCTGGGGAGACAAGGTTCCAACCTTCAGTCTGTTGAACTCTTCCAGCAGGGGTTTCATTCGTTTCTCGTCAGCTGGTGATTTATTATTTCCGACTGAATCTGCTGCATGGTTGCAGTCGTTTGTGGACGCCGAAATCGGGAACTCATTCATAGAGGAGCGTCTAATCCGTTCATTGGAATGACTCTCTCCAACAGAGGATTCGCTTCGAGGGGAATTCTCGGGCGAGTTAAGGTCGGGCGAAGAAGATGCTGAGCTCAGGTGGCCCTTGTTGCTGCGCTGGCCAATGCAGACCAATCCGAATACTTTGCGGAAGGCCTAGATTGGAGCGCTAGTTCCGCACAAACATTATAATATGCGTTTGCCTGAAATTCGCCGAACCTCCCCAATTCGGCGTCAATCGCGCGGATAAATTTCGTGTGAATGACACGTCTGGTATTGGCACTCGCCGCCACTACAATGAAATTGGGCTTCAATCAACAAAGCTGCCCAAGGCCAATGGTCACCCTCAACATTGCCGAGTCTGTCTTCGAGCCTTTTCAGCAAACGGTCAAGTGTTTTCGACGGAAATTGGCCCAGGGGACTGACCTGTAATTTTATGCAAATCACACACGATAGATAAGCAACTTTAGCCATTATTACAAGTATTTGCACTCTGCAGTGGTCCTCGGGCCGCGGCAAGATCGAATCTCTCATATCTGAGCGGGCATGAGTATCGGGATTGCGCAAAATTTACTCCAATAAATGCTGTTCGTTATGAGCATTTTGGGCTAACGTATTAATATAAATCCGGGATAATGGAACATTAAATATTACATTAAATGAAATCAAAGTTCAGTAAGAATTTATGCGGTAAAATAATAGTAAATCAACAAACAGCCTCATCGCCATCTATCTCTCGCATTGTGACCTCCTCCACATAATAATCGGTGTATTCTGACTTTGGTGTCGGCACAAAACAGGACTTGTTCTTTATGGACATCAGGCCTCTGCGGAAGTAAGTATGCTCCTTTATCTAGAAATAGGAAATCAAAGGTGCGTAAAGTTAAGCCAAATTCAAATTATGCTTACCAATCCGGCTATTTCCTCTTCCCACTTTGTCACTTGCTTCGTTCCCGCCAACCTTTGGCCGTGATTGTCAAGTATCGCCAAAGCAATCTCCGTTCGCTGTCAAAATGTTTGTGATCAGTTCAAACAAAAGTGCATACTTTTGCGAGCTCGTTGCCAGAACAATTCGAGTCGGAGACCGCGTCACAGATGCCTCCCAATTCATCGGCCAGGACATAGACGTTTGCAGATTCGTAGTTTTCCCTCACGAATGCATTCAATGAAGTCGCTATGGAGACATCGCCTTTGAGTATCTCGCCAATTGAAATGGGCGAACTTCGCGCTTCTGGCCTCTTCCTGAACATCTCCGGACATGCTTTCGGCAGATCTTCTTGCTCAACTTCTCTGGAGGAATCGCGGCTCTTTTGAAATCCGTTGAACACAACGACTTTATTTGCAATCGTCATTGCGGCGCGCCTAAAATGATCAGTTTATAATATGATTGAAAATGTCAAATATTTCATTTACTGCAAACTGCAAAGGTAAACAATTTCAAAGAAAATATTCCAAATGACAAAATTTATTCAATTTTAATGCCATCAGTGAATGTCCAAGCCAAAATCCATCGGTGTGTTCTTCCCTGGCTCAGGGTGTGAACGGCATTTCGAACTCCCTTCCTGTCAAGCAAATCTTGCAATTGGCGCAGGCTTGCCCGTTTCCCGACCATTGATGTGTAAATGCTATGAATAAAAATAAGACTCAAAAGGGAATTGTATAGATTTACACTTGTATAACTCACCGTATTCTGTCGGTGAATGTACAACTTTCTTCGATCATTTGCGTAACAAAGGAAATTTCTCCTCCCTGAATGATGGAAAGATGAAATGCACAACCACTGACCAAATCACCTCGAACAAAGCTTCTCCACGCCTCAATCTGGTTGTCGACTTTGGAGAAGGCCTCTTGCTGTCAGTATCCATGGAACTGTAATTTTGAAGGGCACTTCCATCGCCGGCGAATTTCTTAAAATTTCATAAAAACAACTATTGGTGAACCCTCCTCCAACCTCTGTTGCCTCGTCATAGTCAAAAAACGGTGGATTACACATACAAAATGTGAATTGTCGACCAGTAGATGATTCTGCAGAGAATAAATCCTAAAACTAAGCGAGAGTTGAACACATTATTAAAGCTCCTAGTTCTGTATGTACCTTGAAGATGGTGCCCTGTTTGGAAAAGACAACCTCAATCTGTTCGCCCATGTTGTTTCTTTTAACATTTTCCATCGCACAATTTGTCGCAAACTCATCAATTTCAGTCGCGACAAATTTCCATCCGTTCAGTGCGACGCCCAACAATGGGTAAATGCAAGTAGTTCCCGTACCTGTGCAAAATTAGGACATGGAATGCCAAATCAATGGTTAAACCTATATCGATGCCCTCAATGATCTGGCCAAAGCTGTTTTTGCATATCAGATCCTCCAACAGCAAAATGTAGTTTAGACGTTGTGGAACTCGCGGAACAAGTGCATCACTCGGAATATTGACGTTCAGTTCGAAATACTCGAGGAGGAGTATTTGAGTGAACAACCGAACCGCCTCAGCATCTCGAAAATCCATGCAAATCTGAAACGAAATTATGTTTGTCCCCACATCCACACTTAATTTGTGGACCTTGCCTCCTGCTCCAATAAAACACATCTTTCTGAAATCGGGATATTTCTTCGCAATTTCTTCAAAATTTGGTGGTCTTAATTTGAAGACGTTACGGGCATGCATAGCCTGAAATAATTAATGCATGAGTTGGATGCAGTGTAAATAGAATTTATCTCCCATAATTCGTTCCCCCACCGACAGACTAGCCGGGCCAGGATCTTGAACGAAACTGGGATGTTCCCAGTATCCTGCACCGATTCTATGCACTCATAAGTTAGAGATTGTTGACTGAGATGTTTTATCGTTCCGCAGGTTTTTGAAATTACATATCGAAAACATAGGTCTGATGGTTGGAAGACATTGGGTAATATCGGAACATGTGTGGATTGTTTCATTTGATCATCGAATGGACAGGATGAAGGAATAAGTTGGTCCACATCTCAAGACGCCATATTCCTCTGCGAGTTCTCCCACTCAGGCGGATCCACTGCGCCGACGCTTAACGACGACGAACAAAGTCAAAGTTCGGTTGCGGTGTGTACTTTAACAATTACATAGAATAATTATTGTTTACAAGAAATTTATCAACCAGAATGTGGCGGTCTACTTTACGTCCTCCTGATGCGGTGTAGAATGCCTACAAAAGTATATTTATCTAATTTTGTCCTGAACTCTTACCTCGAGAATGTATGCAGTGTCGTTCTTCTCTTTTACTGGGGTGACAGATTTTCGCCCTCTCTGTCGCAGCAGCCGACTTGCTAGGAGATATCGCTGATTGGCGAATTCCTCGAATGGTGCGTTCTCACTGGCGATCACGGCACCGATGTCAGTACGATCCCAAATGGAAAGACTTCCACGTTTGGTTTGAATTCTAATCTAAATATTTTGCATCAATTTCTTGAGTTTTTA